>JAXGGA010008374.1:0-57324 GCA_038373865.1 Uloborus plumipes
ATCTTCTATACACCCTAATGTACAGTTAAAGCTTGAAAAATGTTCCCCTAAATAATGAAATTTTAAATAATTTGCAACTTTTGATTGCAAATTAGTTTCATTTTTAAGAATAATTTATCTATTAAGGAAACATCCAAGCACGCCTTTTCAGAAAATTACTAATTTTCCACTCATAGCTTTCTTTATGAAGAGCAGATATGGTGAAACGATGGTACAAGCAATAAATCAGACAACAATCTATGAAGTAAAAAAAGCCATCACACAATCGCTTATATGCAACCACGTACCAGTTATACGGTGGCCTCCGTGCTTCTGTGGTAGAAGCTTCGATTCAAATGCAGGAGATAGTGGGTTCGATTCCCACCGGTGCCCTGAATGTTTCTTGCTCTTTTCTTGTGCTGTAAATGTTTCCAGTTTTTTCTTATAAGTAAATAATTAAATAAACCCTAATTACACCCAATCTTTCCGTAGAGTTTAATAACTGAAGGGCTTGTTATATGAAGGGGTTATGAGGCAAAACCGACATTGCGAGTAATTAAAGTCCTTTTATTGTTGCAACTTTCTTCTTTTCTGGTTTGTCGTTCAGTCCGCATATGAAATTGGTCTAATGACATCTACTTTTTGATGTATCAAGTTTTATTTGCTTACCTGTATCCATTGCTTACCATTGTCCAGAGTGTTATTTTTTTTAAATGTAACATAGCCCCTCCATCCTCCAAGCCTTTCAACTATGAAAGCACAAACAACAACCACCCATGCAAACTGCCTTCGTGAGAGCTTAGTGGCAAAAAAGGGCATTAAAAAATAAGATTTTAAATAAATGATTACTACGTTTTTCAACTTTTTGAGGTGTGCCACTATTGCCGCCGGTGAGGGATATGTTATGCATTGTAACTAATGGAGAAGTGGATATTTTTAGCGAACTTCAATCATCCAAACACGAACTGTTTGTGCGCCTGGTGTAAAAACAATATTATTTTCTAGCAATGAATCCTTGATTATGAAACATTTATTCTGCTCAAAACAGCTTCAAAGTTTTTTGAACTTACTACTTAAAATTTCGCCCGTCAAAGTTCACTGAGTCAAGTTCACTTCAAGAACGAATGATAGATTCAGGCATGCAGTCATATGAACGAAGCAAGCTGTTTTTGAAAGGTTATGATTAAGCATATACTAGCAATTAACTTTTAGAGAAAAATAAAGAATTAGTCAATGGGGGGGGGGGAGCTTTTGCTAAAAACATGTACTACGAAAAAATATTTGGAAAAGAAAAAAAAAGTCGCTGTATTTAAAGTACAGCTCTTGAATTGGAAACTACTCATAATCAACTTCATGAAAGATACAGTTAACGACTCATATCGTAAGTTTTTTTTAATTACTATTTACTAATTATGCCCATGCACAACTTTTATAGGATAACACAATTCTGAAGGGGTTTTTTTAATTCGTAAAAGGGGGTCTGATTTAGGTTTCGCGCCTCAGTTTCACCGTATGTTGTCTCTTTTCAGGAAAAGCATGAATGTAAAATTGGACATCTTTTGTAAAGGTTTGCCTGGATGTTTCCTCACTTTTAAGGTAAATGATTCATAAATATGAAACTTATTCTTTCAAAGAATTGTTTTCTGTGAAGCAGTAATATTCCTACTAGTCGAAATCAAGGCTTCCACAAGCAAACAAAGCTTGTTCAGTTTTTTTTTTAGTTTTTAGCAGGGCCGTCATTTCAAGATTTTTCGGGGGGGGGGGGTAGGGTCCAAATACAATCCAATTTCATCGGAAAACATAACAAACCACGCCCACTTATATGTAAATACATTGATTTATCAAAGCCGGGGGGGGGGCAATTCCCCCCCCCCTACCTCCCCTAAATGACGGGCCTGGTTTTTAGTACGCGTCAAAAAGAAACATGTAAGATTTGCTTCTTTTAACTTAACAATATATGATTTGATAACATGAAAATGGTGACGCCCTGAGATGTTTAGATAGCATATAAAAGGAAGCAAAAATACAGGAGAGCAAACCGCTTTCTAAAACGTTAAAAAAATAAAAGCGATAAAAAAAAAGTCAAACAATTCTGCAGAGAAAAGAAAAATACGATCAAGCAGCAGGTGTAAACGAGAGAAAGGCTGAAAAAGTGGCAAATCACCTGCAGATACAAATAAAAGTTTTAAATTTATTGAAAAGAATTAAATGAAAAAAAAATGGTAGATTTTGTTTCCAACCAAAATGGAGTAAATATGCGTCTCAGGAAAGTGTTACGTAGGCCGCGTTCACAAGTAATGTCTGTCATTTAATGAATTACTCACTTACTTAACTTAAAATTTTGTTGCAGTACAATAATGAAAAAGAGTGCTTTCTGAAAATTGTATGAATTTCATGTGTACGGACAACGGTTTCATGTATTTATTTACTTATTTCAATATGTTTACAGTTGTAATGGAAGCTTTAATATTAGTTAGTTTTTGCAAGATCTATTACATCGGAAAGAGTTTTTCATTGATAATTGTTTGTAGAAGTAGCTCTAGGGGAGAGGGGGGCACATATGAATTTGTATATAAAAGAAACAAGAGCTATACATGATAAATTAAATATTTACTAATATTTTCATGCAGTTACCTATCTTCTGCAACAGTGAATGTGATTAATTGACTCAATTCAGCGAACATTGTAGCCTTCAAGTTTTACAGAAGTAGAAACAAAAGATGCAGCTCGACATGTGCCCCCTAAAACTGAAGGTGGTGGTAATTTTAGCATAATATCATCAGAGTGTTTACCATCGATGTATCATCTGTTTTTAGGAAACATAAAAGTTTAATTCATAGTAAATTTTTGTCTTTTTTGGTAGTGAATTCCACGAGGACAAAGTCATTCACAGCTAAATTTTCTGGTGAAAGGTTGACTTCAGCACGAAATTCTTGATAGTTGCGGTCTTCAAAACTAATGTCGGACTCATTAATGTTGCGTCACTTACTGCAACTCTTAACTGTTCCTTTTTCAAAATTTTAGCAAGTTTAACTTTCTTTTCTTTGCAACTCTTTCAGATTTTTATTAAACATTGAGTATTGAAACTTTTAATTATTCAATATTTCTTAATTAGACTATTCAATGTATAAAAAAATCAACAATTTTTAAAATTGACCAAATACCATTATAGGGCACAGATGAACTGTTCACATCTGCCCCTACATAATGTGTTCACATGTGCCCCTTATCTCAACTTAGACCTAATTTGATAAAAACTATATTTTCTTCAATTTAAAAAAAAAAAATAGTGCATGAAAACTTTCCTTATTAGTGCCACTTTAAGACGAATAAAGTTCAAATCACAAAAAAAAAAAAAAAAAAAAATGGTTGCATTTTTACTCTTAAAACTGAAACATATTTAAGTATATTTGCACCTTCCAAAACCTAAGATCTTTGATAACTAAAGAACAAAATGGGTTAGATCTCTGAAATTTCAGGCAGGATATAGTACTTGTACTGCATTAATTTTTTTCAGATTTTTCTCTTCATGTTAATTGGGTAAAATATCGTTTGTTCACATGTGCCCCTGCTCACATGTGCCCCCCTCTCCCCTATATTGCAGAAAAGTTAAGAATCATTTTCTCTTCCAACGCACTCTCAAAAGGAATGTTATATTTTTCCTCTATCATGTACACTGCTCAAAACAATTAGGGGAGCAAGCAAAAAAGTGAAGAAAACCGTGCAAGACAGCCACGGATTGGCGTACAATGGATAGTACGCGAGTATCAATGCACAATACAGAAAAAAAGACCTAAAAACTTTGAAATTAATCTTGAATTCTTTGAAAATGTGGAAAAAACATAAAATGGTGATTTCGAGCAACATTTTGGTTACATGTAAAAGTTGAAAAAAGGGTACTGTTTAGACATGTTGCATGTGTTTTAATAAGGCGTGTGGTCTCCTTGAACAGCTAAGACTGCTACACACCTGTTTGGTATGGATGCGATAAGCTTATGGGCATGAAATTGGGGAGTACTGTTCTATTCCTCAAGAAGTGCAATCTCCAAGTCTCGGACAGTAACAGGCGACCTTTGTCACTCAGCAATGCATTGTCTGACCATGTCCTAAACATGATTGATTAGATTCAGGTCAGTAGAGCACGCTGGCCATTCCATACGCTGTATTTTTTCAATTTCAAGCATGTTCTCCATCAGACCAGCTCTCAGCGGTCGAGCAATATCGTTTTGAAAAACAAAGGAATATCCAATAGCTCCAGCATGAGGCATGACATGAGGTCTCGGTATCTCGTCTGCATACCTTTGGCCCGTCAAAGTACCATTCCAAATGATATGCAGGCCCGTATGTCCGCCTATACTGATTCCACCCCATACCACCCAACCAGCTCGTCTGTTTTATGACCTTTCACGAACGAACGCGGGATTATTTCGAGTGCCCCTGTCCCTCCATACCAGAACAAGTCAGTTGCCACTCTCCAGACTGAATTGCAACCCCTCTGTAAACAGCACTTGGCTCCAACCGCGTTGCTCCCAATTTCGATGTTCAGCAGTCTGTCTTCTTCGGGCCACACAGTCGCGTGGGGTCAACAAAATTTAGACCATTGGCCTACGTGCATAGAGCCCTCCCTCATGAAGCCCATTACGTACTGTTTGGCTGGACACCCTTCGTAATATTGCCCAGAGCAACTGCCTTTGCAGATGCGTAGCATTCTCTATTCTGTTTCGACGGGCTGTTAACCGTATATACCAGTCATCAGTTGCTGTAGTGGCGCATGGCCGACCTTGCCCTGATCGATATCAAACATTTCCTGTTTCTTGGAATCATTTCCACAGCCTTACAACACTTCTGACGACTCCAACATCATCCGCGACACAACGTTGTGTTTACCCGGATTCCAGCCTGCCTATAACATGCCATGGCATAGATTCCAGAAAATCACGTTGTTGAGACATTCTCAAGTAACCTTGTCTCCAGAAAAAAATGTAAAAAATCTACTGCGCTATCGAATTTAACAGTTACGGCAATAAAACGGACGCTTCTGCAACATCCCGATTTCCGCACTTATCTTCTTTTTCTGGTTTTTGGCCTCATTAACTTTAGGGCAATTCCATGCATGTGTGGAAAAGCGTTGGAAAAATCAAATTACAGCAATGCGTCTGTTTTGCATATTTTTTGCTTTAAAATTGTTAGAAGTTTATTATTTATACTAATTTTTTGCCAAGAATATAGTATTTTTAGTTTTGGAGCACTTTGAAGTTGGAAATGAAATATTTAACTTATGGGTGAAGCAAATGATCAATCTTTGAACGTTAGTAAGTTTCAATTTTTTTCTTAAGATAACTGTTTTAAAGGAAGAATATTGATTATTACACTTTAATTCAACATTGTGAATTGATAAAACGAATGTTTTCACTTCAATTAAGTGATTTATGTTAACCTCAAAAATGCGCAGTTCTATGTAACGTAAGTTACCAAAAACATGTTTAAGTTCATGTTGTGCATAAAGAAAGGGCAATGCAATGTTAACAATGCTATATCTTCTATCTTATAAATGTGTGTTAAGCAAATAGTTAAAGTTTTTTTTTAAATATTGTTTATTTAATTTTTTGCGCTACAATCAAAACTTGTAACGTAAGTTACCGACATGTGCAGGTAATGTAAGTTACCTAAGTAGAACTTAAATACTTGTGTATATAAAGAAACTAAGTTGTGAAATAAACCTATGTGGTTAGTAGGAGTAATTTATTCAAGAATTCTTTTTAATGTACTGTAATTACTTAATTTAAATTAATCATATTTCTTAAAATGTCTCTATTTGTTAAAAAGATTACAATACACCTCTATTATAAATTACATGTTTCTTTTTGGCTTTTAAGATATTAATTATCTCTGAACGATATCACTGCATTCTGAATATTTAGGAGGTAATTTACTATAAATTGCTCAAAAATGACTTTTATTATGCTTTAAAATTTTGAAATATGTTTTGGAAAAAACAAATATAAAAATATTTTATCTCTTACAGGTGAAATATATTTTATTCTGCATTAAAATGCCACTGAACTCTGCAGAAAGATGCGCTGTAAAAGGGGTATGTGAAAAGTCATGTGGATATTACAGATTAATAAATAAAAGTCACTTATGTTTATGGTATTGAAATATACTTGAAAAAGCAAAATTTATCAAAACTATTTTCTGAAGATCTGCACTTTGACAATCAACATTTAAGAACTAGAAATGGACAAACTGTGGGGTTTCGTTTAGTTAAGTATTTCAAGGAACAAGAAGAAAAAACAGAGATAAAAGCCGGTGAATGGTGTTTGATGAAGTACGAAAATACATTGTTTCCTTGAGTTGTGACGATTATTGAAGAAAACTAGTTTAAAGTAAAAGTAATGGCTGCTGTTGGAACCTATTATAAATGACCAGAAACGACAGATGAAATTTATCATGAGAAATAAAACGTGATTCGAAAAATTGAACCTACATGAACTTGTTAATAAGTGACCAGTTAGCATTTAAAAGTCTTATGTTATGTAATATTTTTGATTGGTCATAGAATTTGGTATTAAATTTCTATAAATTCAATTCATAATTGTTAATTTTCAATATTTTGATCTAAACTAAGCTGTAATTTTCATTCATTAATTTTTGTAATAAAGATTTGCTTGTAAGTAAATTTTGTAACGTAAGTTACTGTAACGTAAGTTACCCAGTCAAAAATTCCCATAATTCTCAATTTTTTAAATAAATTTTTAAATTTATGAAAATTAATTCCTAAGCATTATAAGGAACTGATAAAGTATACTTCAAACAAGAAAACAGCTGTAATAGAGCAGAAATTTGCCTTAGAACCAATTTTCATATTATGTCATTCCCTTTTTGTGGAACGTAAGTTACTGCCTTATTTTTAACTGCTAAATTTTGTAAAATTTCAATGCATCGAATAGTTTTGCATTTTAATTTTGCTTTTGACTGTCATTTTCCTAGAATGCTTTTATTCAAGGTTTGCATAACAATATTTGTCTGTACTGAGGTGCTAAATGCCTAAGCGTTGGTCAAAATGTAACGAAAGTTACCGTAGAATTGCCCTTTAATTTGTTCATAAAATTATCTTATTCCGTTTCCTGGTAGGATTTGAATTAAGAACGATTCATTTTATGTTACTTATTGGTATACATATTTGCGTAATTTTGTTAAAACCATGTGCTCCCCTAATTGTTTTGAGCAGTGTATATGAATCTCGTATTTATATTGTTGTCCCCCACTCTCATTAAATCGTTGATTTTACTTTACTATAATTTTACTTTAAATGCATATGTACTTAATATGTATTTCAAGTCTCTAAAAATATTTATATTTTTTGAAGATATATCGAGTTTTAAATATAATTTTTATAATTCTCCCATGTATTTCCGGTAGAAATAAATATACTAGACTACTATTATTCATTCCGTATACACTGCGATGCAAAAGTTTAAACAAAATGCAAATATATGAATAAAAAGAAAACTGAAGAAAATAAATACCTTTGTGCGATAGATGTAAAGTATAAATCCAACGTTAAAAATGCACAAATATACAGGTATACTGCAGACACGTGTTTCGGGGCTACAAGGAGCCCCTTTTTCAATGCAAGAAGTATGAGCTTTAGGATGAAGAATCATCCGATAAAAGCTACACATTCGAACAAAAGATAGTATAAATAGCAAAAACTAGATATTAACAAAACAAACAAGACAATGCTTAGAGCCGAAATTTATTACATGAAACCATCAAGAAAAAACCGTTAAGAAATAAATTTCCAAAAGATCCGATAGATCATAAACATTGTCAAAAAATGAAACCACTTATGAATAAATTAGCAATAAATTTGCGAATAGGAAAATTATGTACCGAAGCAATTGTAACACACAGAAAAACAGCAGAAGAAAACTGAATGAAATAAAATGAAATAAAATTTTAAATAAATCAAAAAATGTGAGCAAAAATTGAAATGTAAAGATAAGTGACACGAAAAACCAAAGGGCTAACAATTATAATTTATACAAACGGACGCCAAACAGCAGAAAAATAAGAAATAGCATTAATATCGTTAACTAAGTCAGAACTGTTTTTCAAAATGTGGAAGGATTCCCAAAAATCAAGATTTGATGGGTTGGGGCATTTTTGGACAATTTGAAAGGAATTAAAATCGAAAGAAGGATTCTTGTCCCAACAATGTTGCGCAATACTAGACTTATTTAATTGTTGCTTTTTCACATAATTCTGATGTTCTTTTAAGCGGAATTTCAAAGCCCGTCGTGTCTGTCCTACATAGGAGAGATTGCACATGCAGTTAATTTTATAAATACCACAACTGTTAAGAGGATGAATGGGATCTTTAAGAGAAGAGAAGCATAGTTTATTCGTTGGGGAGAATACCACCTGGAAATTGAAACGTTTGAGAATCTTAGCAACCTGATAACTCACAGAAGAAAAGAATGGCAAAACAACCAAATTCTTTCTGATGACAGTTCTCTCAACAATATTCGTTTTGGATTTATTAGAAAGTTTTTTTAAAATGGAATCAATCAAAGTATGAGGATAGTTTCTATCAATAGCCACAGCTTTAAGATAGTTGAGTTCAGCATTAAGAAGTTCCGGTGAAGAACAAAGATTAATAGCACGGTAAACAAAAGAATTAAATGCAGCATATACTAAGAGGGTGAGATGAAAGTCGATGAGGAGGTAACGAGACAGCAAAAGGTTTGCGATAAACTGTAGTTTCAAAGCCGAATTCTGTACGAGAAACTAGAACATCAAGAAAGGGAATGCAATTATCCTGTTCTTTCTCACAAGAGAATTGAATATGAGGATCTATAGAATTTAAAACGAATAACATATCGTCAGTTTGAAACTGGTTATGGTTCTTTAAAACAAAACAGTCGTCAGCATATCTAACATAAAATTGAAACTGTAATTTTTGGAACAACTTAACCTCAAAATAATGCATGTAAATATCACTAAGAATGGGGCTTAATGGGTTACCCATAGCCAGACCATCTGACATAGTGTAAAATTTCCCATTGAAAGCAAAATAACATTGCTTAATACATGTACGGGTAAGGAAAGTTAATTCCTCAATTTCCTTAGAGGTGAAATGAAATTCTGAAAGTCTTCTTTGAAGGCATACAATGCACCCTCGATTGGAACGTTCATAAATAAGGATTTAAAACATCAAAAGAAGCCATAAAGGAATCCTTAGGAACGAAATTATGAATTTTCTTGACAAAATCTACAGAATTTTTAATGGTGAATAAATTATGAATTCTAAGTGGAGAAAACACAGAGACTAAATATTTAGCAAGTTTATAAGAAGCAGTACCGATATTGGATACAATCGGTCTAAATGGAATACCAGTTTTATGTACCTAGGGTAAAGCATAAAATCTAGCACAATTAGCAATAGAGGGAATAACAGAACGTTTAACACTCAACCCTACTAAAAATGACCCATAGAGATCAATAGAAAAATCTATTGATATCGGTAGAGTTCTATTGATATGAATTGATTTCTAATTTCTATAGATGTCTCTATTGGTATCGATCGAAGCTATTGATACCTGTAGCCTATTGATCATATCCTCAATGGATATCCATAGAAGCCCTATAGACATCAATAGAAATTTGGTCAGTAGGAAAGCATCCCAATGGATATCAATAGAAGCCCTATGGACATCAATAGAAATTTGGTCAGTAGGAAAGCATTTCAATGGATATCAATAGAATCACCAATAGAAATATGGTCAGTAGGATACTGATCCTAATGGATATCACTTAAAGCTTTAATTGACATCAATAGAAATCCGATAGGTTATACTAATTCCAATTGATATCTGTAGAAATGAAATGATTAAGTTTAAACTTAAGTAGTAAGTTTCTGTAAAATTAGTGAGCTAGGAAGGTTTTAAATAATAATAATAACAAAAAAAAACAGATGATTTTAAACTTTGTAAAGAAAGATAACTATAATTTTAAAATAATAAACTTCGACTGAAATTTTAACTGATAAAATTTCTGACTTTTTAAAATCTGATATTACAGATTCATAGATTATGCCAGTCATTTTTTTCCCTTTATGTTTGAAAAAAATCAATAGTTTTCTTTCAAATCATCACAGACATATGTTTCAACCATTCATTTCAAAGATATTATTTTAAAAAGATAACACAGGCCAACGATGAAAAAACTTTTTTAATGAAAATACCTTATTCTTATGTTGTTTAGGTTGCTGAATCCAAATATGATGCTTAAAAAGTTGTATCACCCACCATTTATTCACATTTTATAGTTACATTCATGAAATAAAGAAACATTTTTAGAATTTAACAGCTTTTTCATAGTTAAGATAACATGAAAAAATAGGTCTAATGAACAAAGATGATGTTGGCAGCACTGCTGAAACACATGCTACAACATGATGGGGGATTACTGTTGGTCACTTCACCGGGAAGTTCAGCAAGCTATTCATCGCAGGAAAAGCTACACAAGAAGCTTCAAGGAAAAAAGGGAAAGAAAATATAAAGCAATTCCAGTTGACAAGTGAACCTTGTATCATCACATAAAATTACTATTCCAAGTATTTTACTGTAAATACAAACCATTTTTACGATTCTACAGTGTTTCATTGATTTCCCTATATACTGTAAATGGGTATTAGACTATATAATAAAATACATTTTGCTTGGAAACTAAGGGTGATACATAAAAACTACAAGCAGATTTGGATTCAGCACATAAAAATCTATCAAGATCAGCTATTAAAATTAAAAAAGTTTTCAAAAAGGTTTTTTTTTTGGCCTGTGTAATTAAAGAAAAACGCATTTTTATTCTTTAAACTGGATACAAAAAAAAAATGACCTCTTCATGTGTAAATTGTACATTGTGCGCATTGTGAAAAATGGAGAATTTGAAGTTCCATAAATAAGTTTGTCTTTAATCTAAGAATCATCATTTTGAGGGTCTTCTCCATACATCTCCATGTGATGCATAATGAGTCTCGATGCATATTCATTAAAATTTGAGACTTCAATGTAGTGTTATGCCCTGATATGTACAAAATCTTTATGCTGTGGCTAATTAATGCTATTACATGTAAACAGATAAATTCACTTTATCTACCAGTTTGTTGGCTATCTTAGCTACATTGAGAGGATTTTTGCCTCCGGCTCAATCATTGGCTATTCCTAATTGTAGAGACCACAAAAAGGCGAAACTGCAGTCATTGGATGCTATTATCGATTTGAGGGTGCGTTTGCTTCAGTATATATCACTTTTGTTCTGCTGGATATTTTGCACACCACTTGTGCAATGACACACCACCTTGTTCGAGTAGTTCTATCCCTAATAAAAATGACCCATAGAGATCACTAAAAAGAAATTGTATGGGGAAATGGATTACGGATATCAATACTGTTAAATATCAGTACAGATCAAAACAAGATCCATAGCATCTTTCAGTGATATCAATGGAGCAAAACCGTAGGATCTATGGATATCAATAAAGATCCATAGCATCATAGAATAAATAAAATTGTACGGGGAAATGGCCAACGGATATCAATAGAGCTAAATCAGTAGAGGTCTAGTGATATCAGTAGAACAAACCGTAGAATCTATCGATATCAATAGAGATCCATAGCATGTTGTTCAACTGATATCAGTAGACCTCTACTGATTTAGCTCTATTGACATCCGTTGGCCATTTCCCCGTACAATTTTTTTTATTGATCTCTACGGGTCATTTTTAGTAGGGAAAGGAGTAGACTGAACAGACTTAACCGCAGAAGAAATCGTTTTTAACTCTTTGTCACTAGGATCTTTCGAAATTTCAAAATACGGACCAGAAGAAATCAAATCATTAGTTTTATCAACATAAGATGATTTGTCAAGAACAACAATCTGATCACCCTCGTCAGCTTTGGTAACAACCAAATATGACTTAGAAATTAAATTCTTTACATTACGACTCACAGTATTAACAAACGCTGGTTTAGAAATTTTAGAATTAACCCATTAATGCCTGACATTTTAATTTTCAACGATACTTTGTATACCGGTTACAAATAGTGTTTAATGGACAGGAAAAATAGTTAAAAATTTATCATGCAAAAAATAAATTTTTTATTTAAGAAAAAAAAATCGTCCCTAAAAAGGGACGCTAGGCACCAGAGGGTACATACTTTCTTACCAAAATTTTTTTTCTGCTTACAATGTAATATTGAAAATGACAATTTATAAGAAGAAATAAAAGCAGCAATTAACATAAACTGGGAAGTAGATTCAGAGAACAAGAAAATATTGGTGTTGTTGTGTATGAAAGTCAGCAAAACATTTGTTCTGCAAACCTACGTATTGCATTTGCTGCATTCCGATAAGGTCTTTTACTTCAATGGGCACATCTTACCTGAGTCTTATTTAAAACAATATAACAACTAGCCCCATAATACCTAACTCAACTCCCTTGAGCTCAATGCATGTTGTACAGCAGCTTTTAAAATAAAAATGAAGAGCGGCTACCACCATTTTTTAGAGTGGATCAAAAACCGGTAGTTCCCGATATTTGATGCATGGGATCTTTTTCCCTATGCAACGTTTGTATTGAGCAACCATATATATTTGGTTCATCAATTTCAATTACTTTCTTTTAGCTGTTGGACAATCGCTTAGCCTTTACAACAGGATAAACTCCATGAAGATTCAATGCAATAGTTATGACATTGCTATTATTCCACCGAATCAACGTAATATTATTTTACCTGTCATCGACATTTATTCAAAACTTCCTCTCTTTTCTTTTTTGAACAACGTAACTTCAGTTCATGAGCATTTTTTAATCTAATTCTTGCACAAAACCTGGCTGAGACAAATAATCACGTAGGAGCGCAAGAGAAGTAAATAAATTCTCACAGTAAGGATCAAAATTGGCATGCTCAGGGAATTCTGAAATTAAATCTGCAACCCCCCCCCCCCCCACCTTTCCCAAACAACAGACACATATGCAATACTTGAATTCTTCCCATCAGGGTGAAATGCTAAGCTTCTGAAACAGCTTAGGGCTTCTTCAACAGTCAGACTGAACAATAATAAACACCTAAATGCATAATGGAAAAGTAATGAAATATAAGGAATAATTAGTGTTTTAAAGAATTACATTTTTGAAATAGCTTTCTTTCAAAATTTACCTTGAGTATTTTTTGTAATTAAAAAAAAAAGAGAAAATATTTAAGAACATTGTATAATTAAGTTTATATATATTAATTAATTTAATTTAATTAGATTTTGAAAATAAAATAAGTTTTAAAAATGACAATTATTATCTGTTTTTCCGTCTAAAAACATTTACTAACTTCTTTGATATAAATTATAGATTCTAAGCAAGAAATCAGCAACGGTTAAACAATGCAGCCTTTGGTGCCTAGCGTCCCTTTTTAGGGACGTTCTTAAATTGCTATAAAATCCTAAAAAAATTTAAAATTTACAAAATTGCAAAAAAGGTAAACTAAAACATCGATCAAAGTACCACATATATCAAACACAGATAGATTTACTTGTTAATAACTTAAAAAACTTAGCTTTTTGTTCTTGAGATTGCGAACGATGTAATTTTTGATAAAGATCATAATCAAATGGCTACAGATCACACTTTTACAGCGGTTATGTGTTGCAATCTGTTAATACGGAATTGAAGCAATACCAAAGTAATAATTGAACACAATTATTTGGTTGAAATGTTCATTTTTGGAAAATTCAGACACACTTTTCGGACCGTCCCTAAAAAGGGACGCTAGGCATTAATGGGTTAAAGTCAACATTAGAAGCAATAAGATGCCGAACGCACTCTTTTTGAGTGGAAGATAAGGCACTGTGTTTAAAAGCCTTCTCAATCGGAGAATAAGTTTAGAAAAAGAAGATTTGCTAGCCACAGAAAAATTATCATTACACTTTAGAGCCTCGATTTGAGAACTAGTTAAAGGAACACTGGAAAGATTAACAATAGCATTTTTATTAACCACCGGTAAATTATCAGACATAACAGAATGTGAGTTTTTACGGAGTTTAGCCATTTTTTTTTTCAAAATAACTTGATGTTTCTCCGAAGAACGAAGGGCTCTTGACCAAGAGGTTCTATCAACAGAATCAAAATCAGAAATAGAATTTGAAATAGAAAGATGTAAATTGTAGAGTTCACGCTCAATAAAAGATAATCGTTTCCTAGTTTCTTGGATCGAAGCTCTAAGTAGAGCTAATTTCGACCGAAAAAGTACTTTGTCAATCTTGACAAAACGAGGTAAATTACATTTCAACGAGATAAAATTCGAATAATTTTCTTGTGCCTACATTCTTGAAGAAACTTCAAATGGTTCAAAAATCGGAATTTTTTAACGCGAAGATTGCAAAACCTATTAACTTGAGACATAATACAATCATGCATCAAAACGAAAATAACACACAAAATTAAAAGAACAAAATTAACCGTACCAGTAATCAAGACCAGTTAAAAAGATAAAAAGAAAGAAAGCATGTGAACAAGACACTAATGAAACCAAAACAAAGTGAAAGCAAAAAACACAGCAAAAACAGAAAGGAAATACGTAAGGCCCGTTTAAGCCGTCAATGAAGAAAATAAATACCTTTGTGCGATAGATGTAAAGTATAAATCCAACGTTAAAATTACAGAAATATACAGGTATCCTGCAGACACGTGTTTCGGGGCTGCAAGGAGATGCAACACATTCGAACAAAAGATAGTATAAATAGCAAAAACTAGATATTAACAAAACAAACAAGACAATGCTTAGAGCCGAAATTTATTACATGAAACCATCAAGAAAAAACAGTTAAGAAATAAATTTCCAAAAGATCCGATAGATCATAAACATTGTCAAAAAATGAAACCACTTATGAATAAATTAGCAATAAATTTGCGAATAGGAAAATTATGTACCGAAGTAATGATGTTTATCGGATGACTCTTCATCCTAAAGCTCACACTTCTTGCATTGAAAAAGGGGCTCCTTGTAGCCCCGAAACACGTGTCTGCAGTATACCTGTATATTTGTGCATTTTTAACGTTGGATTTATACTTTACAAAAATAAAACTAT
The DNA here is from genome assembly GCA_038373865.1 of Uloborus plumipes. Taxonomy (NCBI): domain Eukaryota; kingdom Metazoa; phylum Arthropoda; class Arachnida; order Araneae; family Uloboridae; genus Uloborus; species Uloborus plumipes. Next base: position 15,127 of record JAXGGA010008374.1, read on the forward strand.
TCAGCGAAATGCTTTCAAACTTTTACTGCAGGTACACAATATGGTTCCAAAGACGTGTCTGGAGTTTTTAAAAATATAACCGAAACGAAAATCGGAAATTACAAAAGACATTTTTATTTTACTGTTTCAAAAGTTTGGACAAAAGCAATATTTTATGCAAATATCTCTTACAATGTGATCAAGAGTGGATCCAGAGGGAGGGGGGTTATGACCCCCATGACTCCTCCCTTAAGCGATCAAATATAGCATAAAACTGCATTTTTCTGGGGTTAACCGCCCCCATTTTTGTTCCAAAATTGCCCTTTGACCCCCCTTCTGAAAATGACCCCCTCCTTAACCACAAGCTGCACCCGCCCTTGAATGTGATTAGTGGAGGAAAGGCGGGACTTTATTATTCGAATATAAAGTGCAGAGATTGCTGAATGAATATTTAAAATACCAAAAGCTCTGTAGTTCTCGTGTAAAAAGGATGAGAAAGTTTCGAAGCCGAAATTTGAAAATAACCCTTCTTTATTATTTTTTTGTCTTTTAAATCGGCTCTAGTATGGTAGTACATTGTTTTTTACTTCGTGGAGAGCAAATTCAGACATGAGTATCGATAAAAAAGGCGAAGAAAAATTATATTTCTTTAAGATAAAAGAATTGAAAATACGGCTCGAACAGAAGATTCGCCCCTTAATCCGACCTTCAACTTGGGTCAAAAATAGCACCTGAGAGCATAAGTAGATGAACAAATGAATCAGAATGCATAAAAAAAAAAAAAGAATTGTGCTTGAGCCTTTTCGGACAGAGTGTCCCAAATAAGTCAGATTTTAATGGTAAAAGCAGCACGCAGCATATGATCATTGGATTTTTTCTCAAGTCCCGCTAATAGAATTATAATCCATCTAGGCCATCCCAATTTTAATAATTTTTATTAGAGAAAGCAACATTAATTTTTTAGTCACGATGATACATATGCTGCTTTTCCCATTAAAATCTGGCTTATTTGGGACACTCTGTCCGAAAAGGCTCAAGCACAATTCTTTGTTTTTTTTTTATGCATTCCGATTCAGTTGTTCATCTACTTATGCTGTCACATGCTGTTTTTGACCGGAGTTGAAGTTTTGTAGGATTAAGGGGCGAATTGCCAGTTCGATCCGTTTTTTCAATTCTTTCATTCTTAAGGAATATAATTTTTTTAGGCCTTTTTTATCGATACGCATGTCTGAATTTGCTCTCCACGAAATTAAAAACTATGTATTACCATACTAGAGCCGATTTAAAAGACAAAAAATTAATAAAGTAGGGTCATTTTCAAATTTCGACTTCGAAACTTTCTCATCTTCTTTACACGAGAACTAGAGCTTTTGGGATTCTGATTATTCATTCAGCAATCTCTGCACTTTATATTCGAATAATAAAGTCCCTCCTTTCCTCCACCAATCACATTTTAAGAAATATTTGAATAAAATCTGACTTTTGTTTAAACTTTTGAAACAGCAAAAAAAAAAAAAAAAAAGTCTTTTGTAATTTCCGATTTTCGTTTCAGTTATATTATTTACTATTCAGGTGGATTTGCAAAGATGTTACGAAGGTGTTCCAATTAACTTAAATTGATGTTTCAATGAGTTATTTATCCCTTTTGTGTTACATAATTCGGAATATAAATAATTAGTATTCTTCATTAGTATTCGCTTTCTTTGACAGTTCAAAAGTCTTTTGAAAATATCTATTGATTATTATCTGATTGAAATTTTATTTACACTATAAGAACGCTTTTTTATATATAGAATTTATTAAGCAGGACAATACATTGAAAAGTACAATATTTCAGAACATCGATGTTTTTTTATTGCTGTCGCACCAGTAATATATATATATATATATATATATATATATATGGCTCATTCCACGTCAAATCGCTCGCCTAATTTAAATAGTCGGCCGTGCCGTCATGTCTCAGATTTTGTTCAATATTTTTTTACGAATAGATACCTATGAGATAAACTCAAATTAATTTTTTTTAGATTTTTTGAATAAAAATTTAGGGTTGTAGAATTTTTTGAAATTTTGATTTTTTCAGAATTTTTACTTTTTTATTTTTGGTATGCATTTTGAAAAAGCTCTATAACTTCCTCATTTGTCATTCAATTAAGCCAGTTTTTGTATCATTTCAAAGCTAATTGTTTTCTCCTTCAATATTAGTGACAAAAATGAGATTGTGAACAATAGAGTTTTGCCAATGGTCGTCTGAAGTCAGATTTTGTGTTTTTTCAATTGGTATGTTCAATAGGTCATATCTCCGGAGTACCAACTAAGAACTGTCCAATTTTTTTTTTCAGTGATGACAACATCATATACTTTTTGTGTATAAAAAATTAGGAGGGTGTTTTTTGTTGTTTTGGAATTAAAAATTCAAGTGTGTTTTTTCAGTTGGTATGATCAATAGGTCATATCTCCGGACTACCAACTAAGAACTGCACGACACTTTTTTTCTGTGATGACAACATCATACCCTTTTCATGTATAAAAAATTAGGAGGGTGCTTTTCGTAGTTTTGGAATAAAAAAATCAAACGTGTTTTTTCAGTTGGTATGATCAATAGGTCATATCTCCGGATTACCAGTTAACAACTGCGCCATTTTTTTTCCATAATGAAAACATCATGATGTTTTTATGATCAAGAAATTAGAACGAAGTTTTTTTGTCATTTTGAAATAAAAATATAACATGTTCTTTTCAAAAAACTTTACTTTAAAATCAACTTTTGAAACTTAAATTTGAGATTCACTCAGCATCACACGTCACAAGCAGATGAAAATGTATCCTATTTATTACATTCAAATACTTGATGGTAGTTTTATATTGTTCTATTGCTTGCATGCTTTGGTAGTGAAAAGTTGCTGCATAATTATTTCACTCTTCAGTAATTATTTGCTAGCCACTCCATCAACCGACAGGAATTACGATAAAGTAAATTGAAATGTCTTTAAATATACTTTTATTCATAGTTTGACAAAGAAAGACTCGCGAGCTCTTGGTGGTTGAAAAAATTTTATATTTGGTTTCCATTATTCTGAAATCTACGTAACATTTTATAATTTGTTATCAAATGAAAGCATAAAAATTTCATGAATAACAATCTTTATTTCTACGATGTTCCGAAAGTTGCAACAAAAGGTTTTTCAAACACAGAAACCTTCTTTACTAATATACCCATCGTGTCTAATGGCTTGAAGAAGTAATTCTCTCTGCTGCCTACTATTATTAAGGCTCTTTCATATCTTTGTTTTAAAAAATCTTCATTTGCAACCACTTCCACTGCTGTAACGAAAAACATCTGTATCCCCTTTATGTTTTGAGAGGCAAATTGAAATAGATCATGTGCATTTAAAATCTGTCCTTCGGCAGTTCTTTGAAGACTTGCTCTTATTGCAAGCCGTTTTATTGTGCCCCCTACTCCATCGCATGCATTCTTGCCATGACTCGTGACAAAGAAATGCCATTCAGCTGCCATGTCGTGGTCTTCCTTGTGATAGCATAGTTTTTTTTTTTTTTAATTTTACGGAGTTTTTAAACTTATCGAAAACTTGATTTTTAAAGAAATTGGTTTCAAATATTCAATATTTTTTTTTAAATTTTAGAACAACAAAAAACACCCTTCTAATAAAGAAAATAAATACCTTTGTGCGAAAGCTGTAGAGTTTAAATCCAACGTTTAAATGCACAAATTTACAGGTATACTGTAGACACGTGTTTCGGGGCTACAAGGAGCCCCTTTTTCAATACAAGAAGTGTGAGCTTTAGGATGAAGAATCATCCGATAAAAGCAACACATTCGAACAAAAGATAGTATAAATAGCAAAAACTGGAAATAAACAAAACAAACAAGACAATGCTTAGAGCCGAAATTTATACATGAAACCATCAAGAAAAAACCGTTAAGAAATAAATTTCCAAAAGATCCGATAGATCTTAAACATTGTCAAAAAATGAAACCACTTATGAATAAATTAGCAATAAATTAAGTGGTTTCATTTTTTGACAATGTTTAAGATCTATCGGATCTTTTGGAAATTTATTTCTTAACGGTTTTTTCTTGATGGTTTCATGTAATAAATTTCGGCTCTAAGCATTGTCTTGTTTGTTTTGTTTATTTTCAGTTTTTGCTATTTATACTATCTTTTGTTCGAATGTGTTGCTTTTATCGGATGATTCTTCATCCTAAAGCTCACACTTCTTGTATTGAAAAAGGGGCTCCTTGTAGCCCCGAAACACGTGTCTACAGTATACCTGTAAATTTGTGCATTAAAACGTTGGATTTAAACTCTACACCCTTCTAATATCTTGATCATAAAAACATTATGATGTTTTCATTATAGAAAAAAAAATGGCGCAGTTGTTAACTGGTAATCTGGAGATATGACCTATTGATCATAATAACTGAAAAAACACCTTTGGTTTTTTTATTCCAAAACTACAAAAAGCACCCTCCTAATTTTTTATACATAAAAAGGGCATGATGTTGTCATAACAGAAAAAAAGTGTCGTGCAGTTCTTAGTTGGTAGCCCGGAGATATGACCTATTGATCATACCAACTGAAAAAACACACTTGAATTTTTTATTCCAAAACAACGAAAAACACCCTCCTGATTTTTTATACACAAAAAGTATATGATGTTGTCGTCACTGAAAAAAAAATTGGACAGTTCTTAGTTGGTACTCCGGAGATATGACCTATTGAACATACCAACTGAAAAAACACAAAATCTGACTTCAGACGACCATTGGCAAAATTTTATTTTTCACAATCTCATTTTTGTCACTAATATTGAAGGAGAAAACAATTAGCTTTAAAATGATACGTAAACTGGCTTAATTGAACGAAAAATGAGGAAGTTATAGAGCTTTTTCAAAATGCATACCAAAAATAAAAAAGCAAAAATTCTGAAAAAATCAAAATTTCAAAAAATTCTACAACCCTAAATTTTTATTCAAAAAATCTAAAAAAATTTATTTGTGTTTATCTCATAAGTATCTATCCGTAAAAAAATATTGAACAAAATCCGAGACATGACGGCACATAGCCACATAGCCTTAGGCGATTTGACGTGGAATGACCCATATATATATATATATATATATATATATATATATATATATATATATATATATATATATATATATATATATATATATATATATATATATATATTGAATTACAAATCTTGTAAATAGTTGTTGTTTTTCCTGCCTTGCATCATTTTCACTAGTTTTGGTTTTATCTGGTGACATGTTGCAAAAGTATCTGAAGATATCACTTTTATCACTTGTATACCGGCCTTGTAACTTTTTGTAGTTTTTACACTTGCCCTACATTTAATAAGCATGAAGACATTTTCGCGCTGAGTTGTAATACCTAGGGGGTTTTTTTTTTATCACTAGAATTTTCGTGAATGAATTATTTAAGTTTGTGAGAACAGAAAACTCCGGATTTTGCTAGAACGTTGTAGAAATTTCCTTCCGAGTATAAATAGCTGTCCAACTGCCTTGAACACAGTTAGTTAAGTTAGTTTTTCTCAGATTGGATTTCTGAGAGGCTCGTTTTTTTTTTCGCTTGGGCGAATGTTTGTTTTGCTTTTGTAATTTCTTAATTACTGTTCACGTTAGATACGTGGTGCTGAGTTACTGTTGAGAGTACAGTGTACTGTTTGCTACCAAATTGGTGGATGTTTAGCAATTGTTTCCTGCTCCTATTTTAAATAAGTGTACATACTTGTAAATAAATTTATAGTTACTTCCTCAAGATTGGAATGCTCATTTAAAGAAAGTTGAAGGTGCTACAGACTCGTTACAATATATATACTAGCTGACCCGGCCACGCGTTGCTGTGGCTAAGGTATGATTTAGTTAAAAAATTTATACACTGAGCGAACTACCGTACTACCTACGGTTATAAATGTACAAATTGTCGTCCAAGAATACATTTGTGTTTACTAAGGAAAAAAATTAAAAAATAAGCTATAATAGTAATAATTTGAAAACTTATGAATGCAGAGAGGTACGTTTAGAAAATACAATTCTGAGCAAAATCACTTTAAATTTTAATATTACTCAGATAAAAGTTCACAAATTACAGTAAAACCTTTTTTTATTACAATACAATTGAAATACAAAATCACAAAAAAATGAATATTGTATAACTTAAAAACCCGAAAAGGTATGATATTTACGAAACAGTCGAATTTTGAATCGCAAACTATGAGGTGTATATTTATGTTACAAATCAATGTGACGGTAAAAATTGTGTGTATAGAAATAATTTTAATCTTCGCACCATAAAACAATACATTTTCCCTCTTAAGAATTTATTTTTCGAATAGTAAATACCAAACGTATTGTTGAACGATAATTTGCAAATTTATTGCTGCAGATGGATACGCTTAGCAAATACAATTCTGAACTAAATCACTAAAAATTTAAATATTACATAGGTAAAAGATCACATAATGCAGTCAGCCTTTCTTTGTCTAAATACACCGGACATAAAAATCACTAAACAATATGACTATTTTATAACTCAATGCTCGAAAAAGGTATGATATTTTTCACTAAAATAATTTTCCTAAAAAAATATTTGTACCTAAACATGAGTGAAAAATATTTTTAAAACATACAAAATAGCATATGTTAAGTATCTAAACTGTTTTAATACATTAAATTAAGTAAAATAGAAGTAAACAAATAATACTTTTTCGAATATTGATTTAATAACACTTACACGCACAATTTAAATTAAGAGAATCGGGACAATTATGCCAGAAACCGATTCGACACCCTTGATCGTTACCACTATTACTTTTTGCTTCCGAAGCAACTGACAACCCAGCAGCAGATTTTATCTTATAGAAGCCAAGAATACAGAGAAGCTGGAAGCTAAATAGGTAATTTGCAATAAAAAATATATTGCGATCCTAAATTGAGATAAAAACTATCCTATCATTTAAGTTGGACCAAACTGAAACTGCGTGCAAAATTTGGTCAAAATCGGTTCAGTAGCTGAGGAGTCCATTGGCCACAAACACAGGGACACGTAATTTATATATATATAATATACATATATATATATATACACTGGCGGAAAAAAAAATCCCAACACCAAGAAAGACTTGTGTTAGATAAATGAAATTTGGCAGGCGTGTTTATACAACTGAAAGATGACATCGATTGAAATTTCGTGTTCCGCGCATAAGTGTGGCGCAGCTGCCGTCACTCAGAACATGCAAATAAGGCTTGTTTTAAAAGCGTGTTGTGAAGCTCGTGTGTATTATTTTTCCGTGAAATTTGACGAATTGCGTTCATGTTAGCCAGGAATGCCTTTAAGAAGACGAAGAAGCCATTATCAACAGCTCACCGAGTTTAAACGAGGTCGTACAATTTGGCTACGAGAAGGTGGACTTTCATTTCGCGATATTGCAGAAAGACTTGGTTGGGAATGTTTCCACCATGCATGATTATTGGAAGCCATGGGCAAGGGATGGTACTACCTCAAGAAGATCGAGTTCCGAGCTGCCACGTGGCACGACTGAGAAGGAAGATCGCCGAATCTTGCGTAAGGCTGTGGCGCATCGTACTGCATCTGCGGCTGACATTCGAGCTGCAGTTGGTACCGTCGTGACCCAAGGAACGGTAAGAAACTGTTTACTTCAAGGACAGCTCCGAGCCAGGCAGCCTGTAGCCGGAATTCCATTGACTGCAAACCATTACCTTTTCCGATGGCAGTGGTGCCACGACAGAGCTCACTGGAGGTCGGAGTGGAGATCTGTTGTAATTTTTGATGAAAACAGATTCTGAATTAGTACCAGTGGTGGCTGTATATTGGTCAGAAAGAGGCCACGGGACCGCCTGCATCCAAACGGTCTACGGCCTAGACACACGGGACTCACACCTGGAGTTATGGTCTCTGGAGCAATTTCTACGACAGTAGGGGCACTCTTGTGGTTATCCCAAACTCATTGACTGAAAATTTGTCGTCAGTCTGGTAATTTAACCAGTAGTACAGCCCTTCATGAGCAGCATTCAAGGGGAAGTTTTCCAACAGGATAACGCTCGCCCTCACATCGCTGTTGTAACGCAATGTGCTCTACAGAGTGCTGACATGTTACCTTGACCTGCAAAAACACCAGGGCTGTCTCCAATTAATAACGTATGGGATATCATGAGATGGCACCTCGAGCATCATCCACAGTCAGCAATGACGGTCCTAGTATTGACATAGCAAGTGCAACAAGCATGGAACTCCATACCACAAAGTGACATTCGGCACCTGTATGACATAATGCATGCATGCTTGCAGGCTTGCCTTCAAAATTCTGGAGGTTACACCCTCTATTAAATTAACATATTTTCACATTTGCACAGCATTTTCTTGAGCTTAAATTAGCCAGTGATCTTGTACATTTAATCAATTAAACATGTTAACTAGACAATTGCATTACCCAAATTTCATTACTCTACGGCAATTTTTTCTTGGTGTTGGGATTTTTTTTTTCCGCCAGTGTATATATATAGGGGGTGGGATTGTCAAAAGGTGTGAACCCAATGTAAATTATACCAAAAATAGCAAAAATCGCGTCCACTTGCATGTAAATACATTGATTTCAAATAGTTGGAGGGGGGATTGAAACTCATGACCCCCTCCAAAAAATGATGGGTTTGATATCTTGATATATGTACATAAATATATATACATATATATATATATATATGTGTGTGTGTGTGTGTGTGTGTGTGTGTGTGTGTGTGTGTGTGTGTGTGTGTGTGTGTGTGTGTGTGTGTGTGTGTGTGTGTGCACATCTATTAGTTTAATCAAAAGAGCTGACGTATATTCGTCTGAATAGAAGAACAATTAAACTCTAAATGAACAATACTGAAGAATATTGGAAGTTCCAACCCAAATTTTACTCAGACAATGATGAAACACCAGTTCCAAAATATTTAGGCCGATATAGGTCAAAGCAAGATCCTGTCGGCCGAAAAAGCGCGACCCAGAGATTTAAGATTCTGGCCCACCACCGGAATGAGAAAGCTTCCGTTATTGCACTGACAGAAAGCACAGAGCGACGAAGACGTCTCGGGTAGAGGAGAATGACCAGAAGAAAAGTCTGGGTATAATGCTCTAATTTGAATTCACGTCATTAATGATTTTCTCGTCAAACTGAAACAGCTTGGCCTCAATCAAGATTTCAAGCTGTGAAAAGAAGTATCGTTTCTCTCTCTCTCTCTTTCTCTTCTTAAATCTTTCATTTTCCAACTTGGGATATATGCATAAAATCGAGTGTAATGACGTGTTACAAGACCGGTCTGTTAAATCTTCGGTTTTTTCCTAAGAACTAGAGGTTTTAAATAGAGATTTTGAGTTTTTTAAATTGCGTTTGAAAGTTTTGGTTTTTAGGATTTATTGAAAAAAAAGGGCATTTAATAAATATTTCAAAAAAAAGAAAAAAGAGAAGGTTGCCCTCAATGGACTACATGAGATTTTTTAATCTTTTTAGAAAGTAGTTTCAACTCAAATTTTAAATTGGGCTATAGGAAGAATTTTCTCTTACAATACGAATTTGCACTTTTATGAGAAATACATTCAATAAAAAATAATAATTGAACTAAATAAATTGAAAATAAATATTTAGCATATTGTGAAATCATGGCAACAAGTTGCTATTGATGGACCATCGAGTTTAATTTCGATAGTCTCAAATAAGGAAATCCATGCGTAGAAACAAATATTTATTGCAGGTGATCAAAAAACATCTCAAAAAATAAATTTTTATTAAAACGAGATTAAACTATTTTTTTCCTACTTTTGACACAGGAATAATATAAAAGAAACTCCAACACTCACGCAACACGCAGCTGTTGTCATCACTCATCACACCTCGTTTACCACTTGATATTGTCCCAATGCGTGACATTAAACTTAAATAATTAATATTTTTTTCGTAGAAAAACTAGTACATATTCAGCTAGAAGGGAAAAAGCATGAATCCCTAATATTCCCCAAAAAAAAAAAGTTCCCTGGGTCAACTTAGTGCTTCCAAAAGCAGTGGCGTCTCTGGGAGAAATGAGCATAGGTGGCTGGTGAACCAAAAAAGGGGGGAGGGGGGTAGTTTAGGAGGTGCCTCTTTAAAGCTGACTTTTAAAAAATTCTCAATTTAATTTTAGCATCAATATCGATCAAATAACCTTCTCTTAAAAATTTAGGAAAGCCTTCAAAAATCGGAATGGCCAGAGTAGTCGCCCTCCTTCTAACTCAAAGCTTCATTTTAATTTTTATAAACTAATAACATTTAAAAAGAAAACCTCATACTTTTTAAGTCAAGTAATATTTTTTAAGCATGTAATTGCATCATTTTTTGATCGATCGTCAATGTTAAATCTAGAAAAATGGAAGGGCAAGGTCCCAGAACCTTTGGAAGTGAGGTGGCAGTTGTCGCTTTGCCCTCTTGTACGAACTGCCTATGGGAATGAGGGAAGGTTTTCCGCTCTAGATGATCATTCTCTTTCAGAAAGGGGATGAAAATTTAACTCTAGATAAAAAAGGAAATAATTTGAAATAATTTTCAAAAATAATTTAACTATATACATTTTTCTCTAGCCTGTTTTTTTTTTTGTCATTATGGTAGATTTTCCTCATTCCTTTTTCAAATTCCATGGTTTGTCTCTCATTTTAATACTTATTTGCGAAAAGGTGAAGAGAAACAACAATTTACCTCCTATGAAGAAAAGTACGAATGGAAAGTCATCCAGGGATTCGTTGTTATTTGCGTAAGCAGTCAAGAATATCTGATGAACATTAAATTTCATATGCTTCATATAGATGATGGACGTTGCGTGGTGAATAAAAAAATACCGCAAAAAGATGTTCCCATCGAAAAAAAAGTGAATTTACCAACAATTGTTCACTTCCTACAGTAGTTCAGGGTATTTCCCGCCACCTAAAGGAAACACAAATAAAAACTGTTTTGTTAATTAACATGAAAAATAATGCCTAATATTTTTTTTAATGTAAGTCTACATGCTGTATTTAATTGATCAGCATTAGCAAAATAATTATTTACTTTTTAAAAATGAAAATGTCATTTTGAGGCGAATTACAATGACAGCCGTCAATTAGCCCCATTTCCCCCGGATATATGTACCACTTAAAGTAGCATTATAAAACTTATTATAATTGATTTTTGAATCACAAATTCCATAAAAATTAAAGTACTTGAAAAATCTTTTAAAAATTGTACTTACACTTTGTTAGGAACTTATTAAGCGAAAAAAAGAGGGAACTCACACTTTAAGTGTGTTACGCCCCTCAAAACTGAAATTTTGGACAAAAAGCAGCAGGAGAATAACAAAACGATTTTCATCATCTGGTCATCAAACATTTTTCAACAATAATGAAGAAATTACCTGAATCAAAAAGCATTTTCAATGCTTGACGAAAAAAATCTATTTATAACCTCCCTTAACGGACACCCCTAAAAGCGGAGGCATTTCTATGAATCCCAGTCCCTTTATATTGGTTATTCTATATTGTTTACTCAGAATAACTTATACTCTAAATAACGGGCAGTTATTTAATTATATATATATATATATATATATATATATATATATATATATATATATATATATATATATGCTTCTATCGTATAATTTTCTGAAAGCTTGTCAAACACAATGTGATTATATTTATACAAAAAAGTTACCTCCTCATTATCTGTGAACTAGTTTTATAGTAACCTTAAAAAAACTGCTTATTTCTCGGCTCAAATTTATTTAATTCTAGAAAGCTGTTTTCTAAATTTTTCTGCATCAGAAATGTACAGTAAATCCACCTACCTATTCTAATGACGTTAAAATTAAAAATTGTATAGCAGACAGATCTACTTTTAAAAGATTCGTGTGAACAACAGCAAATAAATAACTAAAATAAAACAGAATTGTTCATCTGAGTGCATTTTTATTTATCGTTTGCCAATTTTAGATTTTTTTTTAGTCATAATCTTTGTTTTCAAACTAATGTTTTGGAAATAAATCCTTCTATTCTACTGGATGTATTTACCAGTACTTTAAAAACAATGCCAGGAGAGCGGCATTTTTTTTTTTTTTTTTTTTTTTTTTTGCGCCAGGATACTGACATATTTCATGTCAGGTTACTGACATTTTCATCATTGAAGACTTACTGGCTAGACCCAGAAATATATTTAAGGTAAAGAATGTTATTTTTCTCTTCTAACCTCTTACCTCAATTACACAGTACAGGCAGAATTATTATTTTTATTTTATTTAAAATGAAATATGGTGTCCAGGAAATATGGTGTATACAGAAATTTTGTCCAGGGTACTGACATCAAAAATGTTGTACACCACAATTTTGAACTTCAAAATCGTAATGAGAACAGCAGGAAAACCATATCAACAAAATACTCAAGGAATCCAAAGAAGTAATGAGAATAAACATTGCTGTAGTACTACAGATTCAAAATTAATTATTTTTGCCTTTAATAATTGAACTTATATCTAAGCCAGGATACTGACATGCAAACCTTGGAACAGACTTCAAAATGATGTAGCTTATTTATTTAATCCGTAAAATGAACTAAAACAGTACTATCTTACACTCTTAAATGTGCACAACTCAGTATTACAAATTAAACTTGTGAAATATTCTTGTGAAATATTTTTGTGAAAAATTTTAAAATAATTTAAGCACATTTGAGAAACAGATTGGGGCACGCAAAAAGACTGACTTTTGGGTTATTCAAAAATTTTTGTAGGAAAAAATAAATGAAGGATTGTTTTCATTTGAATGGATTAACATAGGAAAAAGTATTTTTGACAAATAAAAAAGTAAAAAAAAACTTTTTAGGAAAAATAATTTTTGTGTTATCCTTCGGAGACCTGATATTGTTAGTATTTTGGAGAATCTCTCTTATGCATTGCAGTTGTATGGTGCTTCTCTCTTAGGCATTGTATAGGGTCAATTGAAAAAAGCATAATAAACGAGGTACTTAAATTCAATGAAAATTGGATTGACTTGTATACGAAAAAAATAAATAAAATTGAGCCAAAATAATTTCAAAATAACTTAAGTTCAGTCTGCCCACTGTTGCCATGGAATTTTCAATTGTCCAGTTAAGACGAGTCTATCTGACTGAGGGGGGAAATAAAATTTGATGAGTTTGTTTCGCTTAATTTAAATGCTTAACACACATCTAGAAAAGCTGACATCCCTGAAAACTAATAAATGCGTCCATTTCCGCCTTTATACCGGATGTCAGCTATTCCATCTCAGCCGTGGTCGAACAGTAAGTGACGTCGTCTGAGTCGCCAATGATTTACAAAAAAATAATAATCGTAATTTTCTTCCCTAAAAGAGAGGAGGGGAAAACAAGATAGTTTTTTTTTTTTTTTTTTTTTTCAATCTCCAATTTAAATGACCCCCTCGTCGTCACATTTAGATTGTTACATATTTGCCCTGCATGTACTGGAATCAAATGTGGCAATCGAGATCCCGTAAGTAAGCAAAATTCCTAAAGCACACCAAAATAAGTTATGCGTCATCGGCACGGTTGCTAAAACTTTAAAATGTATCTTTTGGTAGCGAACTTTTTCCCATAAGCGTAACAGTTTTATTGTGCTTTTGTCTATCGGCAGGTAATATATAGCAAAAGCAAAGTTTACACTTGAAATGGCGTCTTCTAGCGAAGAAACAAAATATTGCATTATCATAAGTCGGAACATTGGATTCAGAAAAGACTGTATCAACACCATGTAAGTTTACCGTATCATAAGTGTACACATAAGTAATTTGAAAAATTTCGACCAGGGTGAACAAGAAACAATATACTCTGCAATGACTTTTGAGTGGTGTGAAAAACACTCGTTATCTGAATATAAACACGCCGCATATTATCATAGTTAATACCGCCAGCACATTTAAGTACACATTTTTTAATGTCGCATAGTTCCTGAAAGTGATTTCGAAAACATAGCATACACAACAAAAATAGAAGATAAAATTATCTGGTGCACTGTCAAACATAGCCGATTGGACGAATAGATAAATTCTGGATGAATTCGGAGGACACTCATATATAAGTCAAAAATAATGATTGAAATTCTAATCATATTAAGCACAGCCGCAATGACCATTGTTTTTGTCTCGAAATGTGTTTTCTTTGCTGGATATGACATTTCATACACTTCTGAAATATTCTTCACTATTTTCTCCATCCTGTCTCTTAACGTACACATGATAAAAGCTTATTGGCACCTTGAGGTCAGATAATAGAAGAACCACAGTGAATGTGATTAAATCATATTCGTCTGAGGTATAAGTGTCAGGACGATTTACTATAATAATACGCGCTAGAAAGAAGATATTCAGTAGGAAAAATATCGCAACAGCAAAGAGTCAAAGTGGAAATTACTACTAGTGGTTGTTTATAGAAGAGTTCCTTGCAGTTGTAGCTCAAAACTCCATACAAATTGAACGTTAAAAAATCGGTAGAAATGTTTTTTCGATTATTTTCGGCATATTTTAACTTTTTAATGAAGATTCTTTCAAAATGCTTTAACTTATTCTTTTAATTCAAAGCCCTACTTTTTTCACACACCGCTGCTGACGAAAAACTTTAAGAATATTCGCTGCAAATCTAAAGCTATAAAGCAGAATCTTTAAGCACTGTTTACATCAGTCTCCCTAGTTGCTAAGTTTAAATATTATCTGCCTGTATTATAGAATGTAAAAAATTAAAGATAAAAAAAGTAAATATTCTAACTTTGAATGAGAGGGAATACTTTTAAACAAACTTTTAAATTTTAAAGCGCTATTGACCAGTACAAGTTATCTCAAAAGCTTTTTTTTTATTTATTTTTTTCACACTAGACATGAATAATATCTGTTAAAACTATCACGCATCACAACAAGGAGCATAACGTTCCGTAAAACAAGTTTTCATCATGGTGATTATACATTTGTACACGCAATGAATTATGTTAATACATAATTTCAGCAGATTTTCAATTAGCAATCGATTTTAGTAAGATGGAGTTACTGAGGGTCGTTGTGAAAGAGTTTTAAATGAGAGCTTGATTCTCCAAGCTATTGCAAAACAAACAAGCATAGGATTTTCGTACGGAAACGGCTTTTTCTATCGATTTTTATGGCAGGTTTTCATGAAAACCTTTATTGGAAATAGAGGTTTAAAAAAGGCCAAATAAAAGAAAGAAAAAAAAAGTTTTCACATATACACTGGCGGAAAAAAAAATCCCAACACCAAGAAAAAATTATTGTAGAATAATGAAATTTGGGTAATGCAATTGTCTAGTTAACATGTTTAATTGATTAAATGTACAAGATCACTGGCCAATTTAAGCTCAAGAAAATGCTGTGCAAATGTGAAATTATGTTAATTTAATAGAGTACGTAACGTCCAGAATTTTGAAGGCAAGCCTGCAAGCGTGCATGCATTTTGTCATACAGGTGCCGAATGTCACTTAATGGTATGGAGTGCCATGCTTGTTGCACTTGTTGTGTCAATACTAGGACCGTCATTGCTGACTGGATGATGCTGGAGCTGCCGTCCAAAGATATCCCATTCGTTATCCATTGGAGACAAACCTGGTGATTTTGCAGGTCATGGTAACATGTCAGCACTCTGTAAAGAGCACATTGCGTTACAGCAGCGATGTGAGTGCCAGCGTTATCCTGTTGGAAAACTCCTCCTTGAATGCTACTCATGAAAGGCTGTACTACTGGTTAAATTACCAGACTGATGACAAATTTTCAGTCAGTGAGTTTAGGATAACCACAAGAGTGCCTCTGTTGTCGTAGTAAATTGCTCCAGAGACCATGACTCCAGGTGTGGGTCCCGTGTGTCTAGGCCGTAGACCGCTTGGATGCAGGCGGTCCCCTGGCCTCCTTCTGACCAATATACAGCCACCACTGGCACTAAGGCAGAGTCTGTTTTCATCAAAAATTACAACAGATCTCCACTCCGACCTCCAGTGAGCTCTGACTTCGCACCACTGCCGTCGGAAACGGCAATGGTTTGTAGTCAATGGAATGACTACAAACCAGGACTACAGACCAGGCTACAGGCTGCCTGGCTCGGAGCTGTCCTTGAAGTAAACAGTTTCTTACCGTTCCTTGGGTCACGACGGTACCAACTGCAGCTCAAATGTCAGCCGCAGATGCAGTACGATGCGCCACAGCCGTACGCAAGATTCGGCGATCTTCCTTTTCAGTCGTGCCACGTGGCAGCTCGGAACTCGATATTATTGAGGTAGTACCATCCCTTGACCATAGCTTCCAATAATTATGCACGGTGGATACATTCCGGACAAGTCTTTCTGCAATATCGCGAATTGAAAATCCACCTTCTTGTAGTCAAATTATACGACCTCGTTTAAACTCGGTGAGCTGTTGATAATGGTTTCTTCGTCTTCTATAAGGCATTCCTGGCTAACAGAAACGCAATTCGTCAAATTTCGTGGAAAAATAATACTCACGAGCTTCACAACACGCTTTTAAAACAAGCCTTATTTGCATGTTCTGAGCGACGCCAGCTGCGCCACACTAATGCGCGGAGCGCGAAATTTTAATCGATGTCATCTTTCAGTTGTATAAACACGCCTATTAAATTTCGTTTATCTAACACAAGTCTTTCTTGGTGTTGGGATTTTATTTTCCGCCAGAGTATTAACTTTAAGCAATTTTTGGGCTTGGAACTATGAACAAAGAGAGCGACATTACAGACAATAGCTCAATAAAATATTTAATGTTGTTTTGGTGTGCATTAAAGCGGGATCCTATAGAGAGCGCTCTAACAAGAGGCTATATTTATCTTACCTGTGTTATTTTCCTAGCCTGTTTTCTTGATAAACAAATTTAAAATTTCGGTAAATGGATTTTTAAAAAATGTCTTGAAAACGTACTTGACATTGAAATTTCCTAATAATTCATAGAAAGTAAAAAATTACTTGTCCGAGAGTAAATATCAAGATCCGTCAAGATTGATGCAAGAAGTTTTGCTTGTAGGGAGAGAGCTTCAAGAAAAGAGACATATCATAGTTGTGTTTGCTCTGTCATATTTTTTCTTTTAAACGTTAATACTGTGGAAAAAAACTGCATGGTTACCTCAATAATGAAACAAAATCCTTTTTGTGATGAAGTTATTACTTATTACTTATCAATACTTACAATTTTATTTAACTATTGGTTTAGAAATGCTCTTAGGGCAATTTTCACCATAATTATGATGTTTGAAATGAACGTTGCAAAATGGTCCAGGAAAAAAGAAATCATGAATTCTATTGCTCTCTATTTCATTCTCATAAAAATAAAAAAAAAACCTCTATCTATAACATTTTTATTTATTTACGTAACACTAACTAAGGAACCTGAATGTTTTATGTATAGATTATAGTGGCGTCATCTATGAACAAGAAAGAAAACTAAAGTCGGCTATGTCTTTGGCTTGTAATCTGTCCAATCTGTGCAGCAAATTTGTAGTCGAATGAAATTTGCAACTTGCAAAAGTTGGCAAAATACTTTTCAAAAAATAGATATCAATTCAAATACTTAGAGTTTCCAAGCTTTTTGTGAACAGCGTGCTTAGTGTCCAAGTCTACCTCTCCGGGAACCACAATACTTATGGTACGAAAAAAAGAGGTTGTGTGTGTGTGGGGGGGGACGGGGGGGGGAATATATACCGTCGAAAAAACATACAAATGCAAATACAATGGCCAGGCCAGCAACAGGCTCTGGGTCCAATTGGGCTGGTTCTAATCAAATTAGAGATCCCAACAGAGGCGTACTTTGACGTGAGGCCGCCCTGGGCTTTTGAAACTGGCCCCCCTCCCCAAGGTGTTGAATTTCAGAAGTGTAAAAAAAAAAAACTTTTTTATTTACTTGACATAAAATTTATTTTCAAGATAAACCGTGCAAAGCCCGGCCACACAGCTAGTTAAACATGAAATTGGTTGGTTGTTAACAATAACTAACCAATTGGTAAAAATTTGTCTTTTGCGAATCTCAACTTTTACTACTACAAATCTGCTCTTACATTATTATAAATCAACATTTTTAGTACTTAAGAGCAAGAATCTGAGAAACTGTCACGCCTAGCATTATGAGGTGATTCATGACCTCTCAGATTTTCTCCCAAAAATTACCAAATGTTTATTATCTTATTGAAAGACCAAATCCAGAATGTTTTGCTCTAAAGTTGAGTTGTTTAGTTTTTATGGATCCCTAAAGTAGAAGTGCTGCAGCATCAAAAATTAAGCGGATTTTCAAGACATGGTAATTGCTGTGAGCCAAAACTCTTACCAGGAACTGTTAAACTGCAATTTTCTTTTTGTATATGGAATATAGAAGGTTGAAACTTTACAAAATGAATGTTAAATTTGTGGTAAGTTATTGCCGTAAGGTCAGTGAAGGCCCTCAAAACAGGGCATTTTTGACGTTTTTTAGCGTTTTTGAGGTCCAAAAACAGCTTGTACATTTCAGTTGGCACGGCAAAAATAGTGTCGTTTGAAAGACCAGTGTAAGTACTTTAAAATAATGTATAAATAACCGAGGAAAGTTCAACGTGCTTTTAGTTTCGTAAGGCCGAAATATGAAAAATGTCATATTTTACCGATATTCAAACGGTCATAACTTCCTCTGCCAACAACATATTGAAATATTTTTTTTTGCCAATGTCATGTTCTATTCTTTGTCTTAACAGAACAGTTGAGTCCTTTGAGGCGAAATGTAAAATTTTTTTTTACAAAAAATGCACAGAAAAAAATAAATTTTTTGTAAAAAAATTTTTCACATTTCTGTAGTACCAAAGGCAACTGAAAATATTAACTCAGATCAGTAAAGTTTTGCACATATACTTATAATAATATGAGGCAAATTTTTCGCACTGTTGGAAATGTGAGATTTAAAAAAAAAAAAAAAAGATAAAAACATCGGTGAGAACGTAATAAAGGATTTCAATTACTGAGATGATATTTTGCGTGGTACATTACATAACCTCATATTAAGCTGAATTTCGCGAGCCAGAGTACATGTAACCTTTAAATGCAATTAAATTTTGCTAGATAACACAGAAAAACACGCAAAAAAGAAAAAAAAGGAGAGTAGGGAGTAATTTTGAAAGCCTTTCTTTACATCCTTTTTCCAGTTTAAAAAAAATTAATTCATTAATTAAAAAAAAAAATTAAATGCACTTTAAAAAAATAATAAATGTCTGGAAGATCACCTTTTCCCCAGCGGTTCAAATCAACCTTTACCCAATTTTACAGCTATAGGTTAGCACCTATAGCTGTAGGGTCTACTAGTCACGGAAAAAAGACGTTTTGTACGTTTAAAATGTCGTTTTCAAGTTCGTTGTCTGCAGGTCTCCCGTGAAATTTTGCTCTTTAGTTAAGTCTTTAAATTGAATTTAACTTTTGATTTTTTGACTTAATTAAGAGCTCTTATAACTAATGCCCCAATATAACAGAGAAAATTAGAACAAACTCCGTCTTGAGCAAGAAAAAAAAAATTGTTTTCTTTTTTCAGGATGATTTTAAATGTTAAGAGGTTCAGGAATTTTATCATCCCCCAACAAGGCAGTCTTTGTGAAGTTTTTGCTCAAAAATTAGTTATAAAAAAGGAATTAGAAACAGAAAAAAACGCTCTAAGGTGCAAATCTCCCCTCCCTCCCAGGTTAGAAGTACTTTGTTTACTCAGTTTTCAATGTTGCAGCTACCAGTGGCGTAGCCAGCGCGTTCGTACCCCCTCTTCCCCTACAAGCTAAAAAAGGTTACATACATGTAAGTGTATACATGTCGCGTTTTCCGACTCTTTAATTCAAAAAATTTTTCATTTCCCCAAACGAAATACTTCTCGCTACGCCTATTGGTAATCCTATGCGCTTGAGATCTCCTGTACACAGGACAGCCACAGACACAAGTTCACAATTTCTTTGACGTTACTTCTAAAAAATACATGAAGTTTGCTTTTTGTTAAAAAATATCATATAGTTTATTCATTCTGACACTACTACATGTTTATCTCAGCTATTGAGTGTTGATTAGGACAAGGAACGTTGACGCCAGTGGACATCTATCCTTCTAACAGGAAAGTGATTAGTGAGATGATCTTGTAAATAACTCTCGTGTTAATTGGAAGTTTCTCATCAGAATCCAAGTGACAGTGCGGTTCCTGCGGTTCACACGATGCAGCAAAAAAATGGTTTTCCATCTGTTTCTATCCCCCCCCCCCCCCGAAACCACCCGAGGTCGCTCACTGCTGAGAATAGAAGGGGTCTGAGAAAGAGGCAGCAATAAATCATCGTGAAAAAGGATCCAGTGCGGGCAGCTCTTAGTACTTTGGCTTTGACTTCGGAACGCCACCAACTCCATGAACTTTGTCCATATTCACCGCTGCGCCCTGCCAATACAAGGAAAAAAATGTGGCCGCTGCCGCCCTGGTGACTAAAAAAAAAAGGTCATTCTTGCTGCCGATCCGCCCTGCTGTCTAAAAAAAAAAGTCTTCACTTTGCATGGAAAAAGTGCCGCTCGACATTCATTCTAAATCCGACCCTGAAAACAAGATTTTTTTTTGTCACGCTGTTTTTAATTCCCAACATCTATTTATTGGGTTGTACATTTTTTAGCAATTTTTTACTTTTCGAACTTTAATCGTGGGAAAGGGAGGCATTTTGCATTTTTGTCCAGGGCGGCAAAACTGCTAGGGCCATTCCTGTACCAGATCTTCAATTTTTACGAGATGCTAGAGAAAAAGGAAAGTCCTTCTGATACTTTTTCAAAATTTAATTGAATTTCAGGCTGTCTTTGATGACGTTAGTGGGTCGGAGCTTCTCCCTGAAACTTTCTAACACTGAATAATTCAAATGCCCAGTTTAAAGCTATCTGTGGTGAAGTAAAGGGAATGAAGAGGATCCGGGGAATCACTCAGGAAAATTTTGACACCAAAGTTTTACTTTAGGTCATGTTTCATAATAATAGAGCTAAGGGGGTTGGGTTGTCTCCTGAAATTTTAAATTGAAGTTAATTTTAGGATATCTCTAGAAAGGAAGGGTTCGGGGACAGGCGACCCACCTTTCAGAGGTTTAGGAAATTTCAGTTTTAAAACCAAAGTTCAAGTTATCTGTGGAGACGCTCAGTATAAAAGATCCCTTCAAAGATTTTCGAATTTTGTAAACATAGAAGAGCAATTTTAGACTATCTTTGGTAGCAAAGTTAGGGGAAGGGTAGTGTTTTGGAAACCTTCCCTCGAAAATGCTTTGGAATTTATGTCCTAAAAATGCATTCAAGGCTCTCTTTAGGAAAAGAAACAGGAAACTGCTTCCCAGAAATTTTGTAAGATTAAAGTTTAATAAACTCGGTTATATATGTTATAACTCGTTAAAGAGAAATGAAGGAGTGAAGAACTCTCTCCCTCCCTCGGAAAAAAGTTTTCTGAAAATTAAAGGCCTAAAAATGAATTTTTAGTCTGTTTTTGGTAATGTTAGGGAGGAAAAAAAAGTTTGAAGGCTCTCCCGGGATAGTTTTAGTGTTGAGGCTCATAAATGCTCGTTTCAATTACCTTAGATTTTGTTAGAGATAAGGGTAAGAAATTCGTGAACTCTTCTTTCTCAAAACAGATTTAGAAATTATCTTTGAAGGCGTTAGAAACAAGTAACAGGAGGTAAGAGATCTGTACCGGAAATTGTTTAATTTTCAATCCCTAAAATGCCATTTTCGATTATAGACCAAATTATTGGAGAAAAGGTGAATAAGATGCTCTCCTGAAATTTTTGGATACTGAAGTTGTAAAAATACAATTTTCAGTTACGTTTGATGACATAGGGGTGGAGAGTGGGACAATTTTTTTTTTCATTTCCCCACTGGTGAAAAGATTAAAAGTTGTGGGCCCGGCTGATCTCTCATCCCGAACCTGCCGTTAAGAAGACTGATTCCACATTTGTTTTTTTTTTTTTTTTTTTTTTTTTTCTTAATAGGTAAAATCTCGGAATTTGTGAACAAGCGTCAACCGAATTACGCTTTTCTATAAATTTTTTCTTGATTTTGGGAGGGGCCTGGGCCCCCTGAGAACAAATACCCCTTATATGCGCCCTTGATTTAAACAACTGAATCATGTCCCCTCTGATTCTCCTTTGCACTAGACTGTACATTAGGATGATTCAGAAATGTATGGAAAAAAATAAACTAAAAATTTTTGTCGGTCTTACCCTCTTATTTTGTGCCACTATATACACTGATTATTTGTGCAAAATTTTGAAAAAATGCATTAATATTTAGAGGTCGCGCAAACGCCTTCAAATTTTGTGATATTGACAAAAATGTGAACGTTAATGATATCTATGGAAAAAAAATAGGCTTTGTATTTTTGTTCGTCTTACCGTCTTATTTAGTACCTTTATATACACTGAATTATTTGCCCAAATTTTAGTAAAACTATACTTATATTTAGGAGTACTTCAAATTTAATGATAGTGGCACAAATGCGAATGCAAAGAATAGTAATGAAGTTACTTTATTGCTTTTTTATATCTGAAGAAAAAAGCGTGCAATTACAAAATGATACATTTAAAAACCAATAAAATACAGAAAAATATGAAAACGAATCAAATACGGAAAAAAAAGTCAAATACATTAAATATATAGTAACTCGCTCATTAATTCTTGCAATACTTTTAAATGTTACTTTTTGGCAACTTTGAAACTTTTTTCTGTGTTCTTGTTACCACTTGAAGAAGACACTGTCTTTGTTCTTCATCTTTAGTGATATTCGTAACAAATGCTTCAATAAGGGCCGTGCCACGCTCCTTATTGTTGTTTGCAATCCTCAGTTTCTTTGGTAGTACTACAAAGCCTCGTTGGTATCTATTTTGAAGTTTGCAATGCTCAGGATCAAGCAGCTGATATTTTTTGACTTTCTTCTTTTTATGAATCGGGACGCTGTAAATGTTCCAAATCATTTCTCAGTGCTTGTACAGAAATGGGTTGCTGTGAACCTAGCTCTTGGATATTCTTTCTCATTAACGATAAGAATGTGAAGGAATTCACATTCATATGTTACGAATATCTTTTCTTTGTCCGTCTGCAAGTTTGAACTGGTTGCGAACTATTCACGGCTTGAAGAATCTTTGACCCCCCCTATAACATGGGGAATTGCTCCTGGGACACGAAAACATACACCAAGAGAAGGTGCTCCGCTCAAGAAAATCACACTAAGCTCCAGTATCTTCCTGTACACTTCTTGTGCATGGGTCATCAGAAGTTGACTTAGCGCAACTTTCATTATTAGTTATGCTCTGAATTGGCTACCAACTCTTCAACCTCATCGTTTCTCACTCCATCTTTAAAATTAGAATGTTGTATTCTTGACTATGATTGCTGAAACCGCTTAAAAAGCAGGATTGTATATCCAATGGCAGTGCATGGTTCCACTCAATTGCTTGAACACCGCATTTGACATTTCACACAATCAAATACCCCAACATCTACCTATTTCTTGGTTTATCGGTTAAAATACCGAGAGACCAATACTAAAATAGACTTCGGTTATAATACGACAGAAAGCACAATGTCTAAAACATAATGGCGGAAACACAATATAAAAGTTGCTTCCCTAGCTTTTTTTCCAAGTTTAAACATGCTCCAACTTTAGTACCGGCACTACATGTCGTATCGAAACACAAACCACGTACGAGTTCAGTAAAAGTTACCATTCATCTAACAGGTTATTTTACAGCAGCATTTTCCGTAGCAATTTTTCTGTCTGACTCTAACTTAGGAGTACCCAGAAGTTAATCAGCAATGCTTGTGGTCCTGATATTAATACTGGTGTGAATTCCGCCAATCCTCCTTCATTTTTCCAGATCGGTCTAGGAAGTTTTGGCGCGGCAGATTGGGCGCCGGCTTTTTGGCGCGGACGATTGGACGCGAGGTTTTTTGGGCACAAGAGCATTGGGTGCCGGGAACATTGGGCGCACAATTTTTGGGCGCTAGGTCTTTTGGGCGCCGGGACTTTTGGGCGCGAGGTCTTTTGGGCGCCGGGACTTTTAGGCGCGAAGACTTTTGGGCGCAAGGTCTTTTGGCGCCGGGACTTTTGGGCGCCGAGGCTTTTGGGCGCCGGGGCTTTTGGGCGCTAGGTCTTTTTGAGCGCAGGGCATTTCGGGAGCAGGGCTTTTTGACGCAACTGCTTTTGGGAGTGTGAGCCTGTGGACATATGGCACCCTGAATGATGGGAGCGGGGGACTTTTACGTCCAAATCTTTCGGCGCGGGTGACTTTTGGGCAAAGCGAGCATTTCACTTTTCCTGTCGGGTAAGGTGGGGGGCAAAGGATATGTGCTTCATGAAAATTGTACCAAAAAACTACGTCCAATTAAATATAAATATCTTGATTTTCCGAAGTCTGGTTAGGAGGAGGGGTAGGTGGGCAATTAACCCCTCTGAATAACGGGCTTGTGTTTGAGCGCCACCAATAAGTTTTTCTTCGGTAATGGTGGACAGTTTTATGTTTCGAAATGAAATTATTTTTTAGAAGGGCGAGCGGTATTTTAGCTCTGTTTTAATAGTAATGCGTATTCTACTTTTTCTTGTGCGTGGGCGGGGGGGGGGGATATTTCGTTTTCATTGTATTTCGGGATCTGGTTGCATCCGCTTCTGTAGCACTCATTTGCACAATGCTATTCTACAGCTTGCATATAAAAGCTTACAATAGACAACTGCATTTTATCGTTTCGGTACTTTTTCTGTAGAAGACTTGCACTCATCCATTTGAGCTCATTCGAAAAATTCTATCACATTGCATCCTAGCAGTTAGTTCAAGCCAACAGCATTAGCAGACTATAGCTTTAATTGATTACTAGCGGTACCCGCACGGCTTCGCCCGTTTTATAAAATTGAAAGGTTTTTTGTTCGTTTGTATATTTGCAGTTAACTTAGGTTATTCCTACAGCTAATTTGTTTTTCAAGAGCTATGCATATTTCCGGTACATTAGAAAATTTGCACACCTTTGACTATCAATTTATTTCACACTCCAGGGTCCCCCGTACCTTCCACAACTCGTGGTTTAACCGGGATAGGTTCCTGAAGAGTGCTCTGTTCTTTTTGAACCAGATCAAGGGCCAAGCAAACCCTGGTCCAGTACCCCCAGAGGTATCGTTTCACTTGGAGGACTTTGTGATCCACGAACATTTTTAACGTCCCCCAGCCACCATTAATGAAGACGGTGGATCTTTGACAGGCTGGGATCGAAACCGGGACCCTCCGGTTAAGAGTCCGACGCACAGTGGTTCGAAACGGGGAAAAAGCGGAAAAAATCCCTTGAGTGTAGATCGCTCTCCTTGGGGTCTAGTCTCTGCCCATACGTAATTTTACGTACGTTAATCATGCCGTCAACGTACGCACGCATCGTAACGAACTCTAAAAACGTATGCTGATAACCGTACGTGCGGTAACTGCGTAGTCTCTGCCCAAATATTCCGAACGTACGTTAACATTCGGCGTGTTTACGAACGTACTGAAAAATATTAAGCCACGCCTTTATTCCGATCTAAATCAGCCAATCGAAAATTAGTGTTTCAATCGGCACGTATCGTAATCGTTGACTTGGCAATGCTCGGCAGACAACGCTTTTACTTTTGTTTTCCAATGTTTGCATATACACAGACCTTATACTATTACTTATGAGAAAAGACAATGGGTGTCACTAAAAAAATCATTGACAAATATTGGAATTTAGATAAATAACAGCGGGAGTGTATTTTGAATAGTCAAAACAATTGATTTCATGATTTATAAATTATTGTTGTTAACATATATGGGTGATTCTACAAATACGGGAATATTTCTAACATGTAGAATTCAAAAAATTAATTTAAAATTAAAAAACTGAAAAAAATCAGCAAAGCACTTGATAAGTTACATAATTAAAATAGAATATCAGCAGAGCTTAAATGTTTGTATTTTGTTGTATTTTTGCATTTTTATTTTTTGAAGGCATATGTGAATGATAAAAAGGACATGTGGATGACACAATGGGTATGTGAATATAACATAGTAAGTATGCGAATAACACAAACACAATAGGTATATTAATGAAATTTTTTAACCAGTAAACTGTTAGACATAATTTTTAAACATTGTACTGTCATAGTTTGGCTTTTGATTCATCCACGTGTCTTATATTGGGGCATGTGAATGACAATAGAAAAAGGGCATGTAAATGACAAAACACAAGTAATTGTGTTCTCAAAAAGTCATATCTGAATATTTTTCGGCTTCACTTCGAATTAGAAAAGACAATGGGTGTCACTAAAAAAATCATTGACAAATATTGGAATTTAGATAAATAACAGCGGGAGTGTATTTTGAATAGTCAAAACAATTGATTTCATGATTTATAAATTACTAGCTGCGTGGCCCGGCGTTGCGCAGGCTTTAATGTAGTGAAGGCAGTTTGAGAAAACTACTCGCCGCCAAGGTGCCTCACCTTTAAAGTAGTGAGGAAAGTTTAAACAACCTACTCGCCGCCAAGGCGGCTCGCCTTTAAAGTAGCGAGGAAAGTTTCAAGAAACCACTCGCCGCCAAGCCGGCTCGCCTTTAAAATACTAAGAAAAATTTTAACATACTCCCCGCTAAAGCGGCTCGCTAAAGAGCTTTCCTGCATTAAAAAGTCAATCGAATTATTTACACATAAAAAAGACCTAGCTGCGTGGCCTGGCGTTGCACGGGCTACCTCTGTAAAAATGTACTACACAACACAATACCCAATATAAAAATACCACGCACTTTTATTATGTGTTTAGATAAGTACCCATGTTGTACTAAACCATGACAAATCAAATTATTTAGATCAGTAACTATATGCAACCATTAAAAAAAGTTAGACTCATTTGAAGCCAACGTATATATGTGATACATAAGGAAAAAAACGTTAAAAGAATAATGAAACACTACCCAATATAAAAATACTATGCAATTAAATTATGTGTTTAGTACCAATGATACAAAGTAGTAAAAACGTTACAAAAATATGATGAATCATATTATTTGCTTAGATTAGTAACTATCTTAAATCATTAAAAAAAACATAAATAAATAAAATAATATTTGACTCATTTGAAACCTACTTACATACCTATTGCATAAGAAAAAAAGTCAAAAGAATAAGAAAACAATAGCAGTACGAAACAAAAACGATATCGACAATATCTGCGGTCTTCCCCACTATTTTTTTTTAAAGTTAAAAGGCACGTTTGTTGTCAAATATCAAATTGCTACAATATGTCACAATTAAATATTAAAGGCTAAAAATTGTACCGAACTAAAAGGAATTATTTGCCTTGTTATATACCACACAGCTAGGAGAGCCTAGAAACGCAGTAAAATAAAATGCTTGTAAGAAACGAAATGAAGAAAAGGGAGCCAACAATGAATTTAAAAGATGTCGGCATAGTAACGCAATAAAACATTAATAATTTGATCAGAAAAGAGGTTTTCGAACTCAAAGTTCAAACGCTTGTAACTTTTTTTCTAGTGGAGATAAAAGCTTGGTTCTTCGACTGTAAGTCGAATCAATTCTGGGGTTAAAAATATCGCTCTATCCAATGGCGTAAAAATCAAAACTGTGGAATAATTAGTTTATTTTTTATTGATGGTTTTAATGAACCAAGTATTGCAAGAAATCGGGTGAAGCCTTGCAAAAGGCAAGTTTAAAAATTGCATAACTCGTGCTGTGTTTAAGTTAGAGAATCGGAACAAACTGCATAGGACGGACAAAATTTTTCTGCTTCCAATGATATGTAACATTAATATGTGCAAGTAATTTTTAACCCCAGTATTCGGCGATTTATGTGAAAATTGCCTTGAATTAGAATAAAAAACGAATCGCTTATCGAATCTTTTCAAACTATAGCCTAAAGTCTTTCTGGGTAAATGGACTATTCAACACAAAAAGAATTTTTCAAATCGAACCAGTAGTTCCTGAGATTAGCGCGTTCAAACAAACAAACAAACAAACAAACAAACAAACTCTACAGCTTTATATATTAGTAAAGACTAGGTGACCCGTGCGGAATTCCGCAAAAAAAAAAAAAAAAAAAAAAAAAAAAAAAAACAACTCTAAACTTAAAATTTAATACAATTTTTATTGGCTTCATGGTCATTTGACAACAGCCGAATTGAGTTTTATAAATCGGGTCTTCTTATTTTCAAAGGCAACAAAATTATGTAAAAACAGGAAGATATTGCAGCTTCACAAAAAAAGTAATACTGTTCCTGAATTTGCCGACTTGTCATTTCGAGCTTGCCGAATGAGGAAAACTCTCATGACCTCCCTTCGGGGCTCCTGAATATGTATAACACTATAATCTAATTTAAAATATTTTTGTGCTGGATATGGAATTAAAAACAAGTACTACAAGCCCTAATTAACACAATTGCTAGGGCCTGATTATGGCACAGGCCATCTAGGCCTGGGACTGGGGCCTCATCTTCCTAAGGGGCCCCTAATTTTTTAAAAACTGATGCACAGCATTGAAGAATTATGTATTTTTAAGAAAAAAATAATGATTCATAAATTGAAAAAATAAAAACAATCTCTTTTGATACTTAATTAGCACTTCTCTTATTTAGTTCATTTTATGGAAAGAAAAAAAGATTTCTTTCTTGGGAATTAGCTTTAAAAATCTTGAGCTAAAATGGATATAAAAAAACAGTATCAGGGCTAGACATAATGCATACAGTGCAACTACATAGGGCCTTGCAGAGCTCTATACAATGATCCCCAAAAATCACCCCCTCAGGGGTGCCCACAGGGAGGATTATGGCGCAAGTTGCGCCAACAAAATTTTAGGGGGGGATTTTTTAAAACTGATTTATTTATTTAAATTATTTATTAATTTAGTTTTTTTATTTAAATTATTATTTTTTTTTCGTGTGTGTGTGGGTGTGCTTGGAATGTGTGGAAGAGAAAAAAAGCGATTATATTCTGCGCATAATTAGTACTTTTAAAAAGTTAATACATGAAAAACTAATAGTTATAATTTAAAAAATAAATAAATAATATTAGAAAAAAGAAATAAAAAAGAGGAAAAAAATAAAAAGCACAAGAGGGTTGTGAAATTTTTTTTTTGGGGGGGGGGGGATTCGCGCCATTGAGCTTGGGGGGGGGGGATGGGTAAATACTTTCTTCATTATTTTGCAAACAAAACATTTTTAATGCTTTTCGTCCATTTATAGAGTATTATTTAATTATCCCCCCCTTGTATCGCAGTGGCGATACAAGGGGGGGATAATTAAGGGCGGGGATACAAGGGGGCCCCCTTATATCGCCACTGCGAAAAAGATTTTTTTTTTTGGTGACTTGAAAAGGCAGAGCACAGAAGGGGGCCTCTAAAGTATTGTCGGCCTTGGGCCTAAATTTTTAATTGACAGTGTCATTTATTTATTTATTTTGTGAGAAAATCTTTCCTCGAAATATTGTCGTTACATATCAAATTAAAGCGCATATAATTGTTATTAAAATGAGTTAATATGCAACTCTGTACCTCTCATAGAACTTGAGTTATAATATTTTACAACACTGCCAGCAAGAAAAAAAAATGTTTTTAACGAATTTCAGAAATTAATTACTGATTAATTATGAATAATAGATTTTTCAATATAAAAAAATAGACGTGAGGCCGCCCTGGACTTTTGAAACTGCCCCCCCCCCCTTGAGGTGTTGAATTTCAGAGTTGTAAAAAAAAAAAAAAACTTTATTTACTTGACATAAAATGTATTTTCAAGGTAAACCGTGCAAAGCCCGGCCACACAGCGTTATTAACAAAGAACAGTATTTAATTCAATTGATAGATGTAATTCTCGCGGCCGATCCACCCTGCTGTCTAAAAAAAAAAAGTCTTCATTTTACATGAAAAAAGTGCCGCCCCCCCCCCCCAATCATGCCGCCCTGGGCTATAGCCCATTAAGACCATACGTAAATACAGCACTGTTCAAGGGTAGGATTCCCGAAAGTTACATGAAAATCCGAAACGGCCAGGTCGAGATTTCTTTCGTTTTTTGGTTGATTTAATATGGTTGAATAAAAGGAATCTGTGTGAAAAAAATAAACAGCAGTTTTCGTAAGGCGCGAACAAGATTTGCTACTACTCTATAAATGGACGCAAAGCATTAAAAATGATGTTTTGTTTGCAAAATAATGAAGAAAGTACTTACCCGCAAGTGAGCTGGTAGCCTTCCGGCGGGAAAACTATCTTTAATATCTTCCGTGAGGTCAATCAATCACTAAATTTTTTGTTAATCTGAAAAGTTTAACAAATCTGCGATCTGAAAGCTCGAAAGTATTGAATTGGTCTTTAAACACCATTTCGTTCTATCGTTTCCAATCTTTCAACGCCTTCTAGTTGCTAATCTAACGCAGCAAACGCGGCATCCATCTTGGATTTTAAGTACGCAAAATGGTTTTCCGCCTGAAAGAAGACGGCGTAAATTTTCCGTATGTTTACATTTTAGAGTACGTATTTTGCGTGCGGAAAAAAAGGGCAGAGACTAGCGGGTTTCGCTACATACGTTAAAATGACGTCACGGGTTGGTTTTGAATGCGAAGAATTTTTCCGTATTGGGCAGAGACTAGACCCCCAGGACCAGGACCCAGAAACCAGGACTTGACACAAGCACCCTTAGCAGCATAATCTCATCGGCCGATGATCGGCCATTCATCGAAACCAGATGAAATTCTCATCGGCGGATGATCGGATTCGATGAGTTCTCATCGGGAATTGCTCCAATATGTCTCATCGGCCAAAGAGAATCCGAGCAGCAAAATCCGATGAGTTTTGCTCGAAATACGATAAGATTTGGAGCAATTTACGAGCAGTGCAGTCCCGTGCCGATTAATTTAGGATCAATTTTGGATGCTCGGCTTATTTTTATTGGGAAAGTTGATCGGAAGGATATCGCTTTCCGATGAAAAGTAGCTCATCGAAAATCGTGCTCGGATACTGATCGGAACGATGTCATCGTGCGTTACGGGATCAGTTTACGAGGAGTTCGATGATCGGCCGAGCAAAATCCGATGAGTTATTGCTTCTTGGGACCAGTAATTAACGCTTGTAGTCTCTCTTTTTTTTTTTGTTCTTATTTGCTCATTTTTTGTATCCGAAGAATTGACGTGACGTTTTAGCAAGTAAAATTTCAAACGTCTTTCATACTTGGGAATTTAAATCAATTGAGGAAAAATGACTACTAATTGACACCTGCACTAGTAGTTGACAGTGTCAACATGGCACTTAAAAAGAAAAAATTAATTTTCTATAGAAATCGGGCAAAACTGAACAAAAATTACAAAATAATGAAATGGCGTTTAAATTTGCAATGTTACTGCCTTTCAGTTTATTCCTAGCCGATCTTTAGGTCCCTGTATTTCTCTTGTTAATTTATTTCTTCTTTATAAGTGTCAACTACTAGTGTGGGTGTCACCTACCCTACTGGCGGTTTTACCTTAATTGATTTCAATTCCGAAGCATGAAAAAGCATTAAAATTTTGCTTCCTGCAATGTTATATCAATTTTCCAGATACAGAAATGAGCAAATAGACTTTTGGAACAACCCCCCTTTTTGGGGTAAATTGATCATTACTTTGCATTTCTTGCATCAAAGCAGGGTTCATCCCGTCACATTGGAACGCATTGGGGAATCGGGCCTTCTAAATTGCTTGATTTTCATTTTACATCAAAATGTGACCGCAGAAAACACATTTTAATACAGCTAAAAATGTTATAAGACCTATTTATAAGCACAAAAATGTGCTCCAAATGAAATGTAAGAAAAAATTCTTCTGTACAATTATTCAGAAACAGTGTTTTCAAAACTTTCGTTAAAAATCGCAAATCTTTTCATTCAAAGATAAAGCAGAAAAAAAAAAAAAAAGAGAAAGAAAGAAAACATTTTAGGAGTTTCAGATATAAGAGTATGTACGTTTAATCCCGAAGAGAAAGGAAGGACCCTTATTTATTTAATTTTAATGCTTCAAATCATGCTGCACGGTACACAACTGCTCAAATGATTACACACATGCTTCTTAAGTACAAGAACTCCTTAATCTAATTTTCAAGAAAATCTCAATTTTGATCCTGAAGGAAAATGGTCAAAAATCTCAACCACACTCCTTATCATATACTTTTGTTCTTTCTCATTTTGCGTACAGAAATGGTAGTTGTTTAAACTGCTGAATTTTATTGATGAAGAAATTAAAAGTACGAACCTAAAGATCTGAGTATAAGTAAACAGTAAAATAAGATTTATCCTCTCTCTCTTTTTTCTTCTCTTTGCGAATCAGTTCAACGTCTTACGTCAATATTTTGCTCTTTTTACAAATGTACATGTTAAATTTATGTTAATGTGTGTGACATGTGTTTTAAATGTGTGTGACGTGTGTGTGACATGTGTGCGTGACATGTGTGTGTGACATGTGCTAACGCCATGGCGTGGTACACTGTAAAACATAAGCTGTTGTTTTTACAGCATACTGGCAGCAGAGGTTCCAGTTTAAAACTGTAAAATGCACAGTAATAAACTGTGAAATTAGCAATTTTAGTTTATTACTGTAAACTAGCAATTTTACAGTCTACTACTGTAAAATTAGCATTTTTAGTTTATAACTAAATATTAGCTGTATTATACTGTAAAAGCAACATTTATTTCCAGGGGCGTAGGAACCAGGGGAGTTATATAGATATATAGAAGAATATTTCTAGAATATTCCAGACCGGCTCAGCTCCCCGGGAAATTTTTTTACTACTACTTTTGCTGCACATTTTTTACCTCAAATCTGTTTTCAAAAATGTTATATGCAGTACTGTGCATTTAAATGGAACAAACACATTTTTTAAGAATTGTTCCCATTCTCAGGAATTTCACATATTCTCAACAATATCAAAAATCGTCCAAAATTACGTTTTTGAATTCACAATTTAAAAAAAAATGCCCGGGATGATTTTGCTACTCCAGTTCCTGCTCCTCTATCCTTTAAAGTCACCAAAAATCTTCTGAAGTCATTGTTTTAAAATTAACATTTGGAAACTTTTCCGGGAGAGAAGTTTGAGAGCAAATATTACATTTAAAGCTAAGTTCATATCAAAAATTTAAAAGTGTATTTAAACTTAAGAGATATTAGTAATGCTTTTCAATTACTTTTATTCACAAAAAATGTCAAAAATTACCGACTTTATAGTTGAGCTTGTGCACGAAGAGTGAAAAAGTCTTCGACCCCCCCCCTCCCCCCAAGAAAGTGCCAATATCTGGTATTGCGCCGCACCGGGCTCCCCCTTTTTTACAAAGTTCCTACGACGCCACTGTTTATTTCTTACAGTGTGGTAGGAAAATGAATAATATTTTACAGTACTCTGGCCTTATCCGGCCTACCTTTCCACCACATCAGGCCGGATAGCGGGGGAAGTTCATTCACTACACTTACGGAAAACAAAAAGCCACTTACGTTTGGACTGAAATTCCGCTCTCCACGTGCGCGGGAAGGAAAGGCAAGGAGAGGCCTTGGCGAAAGAGGCGAGTGGCAGCATGTCTTCATGACGCAACAACCTCCGACTCTTGAGGAGAGATCTGTAAACAAGTTCGCACACGATTATTAGCAGGAAGGAATCGATTAAAGAGTAATAGTTATGGATGCTGGGATGTGGAGGGATGACGCGTGAAAGTGTGAATGGGGACAGAGGAAAGGTTTCGGTTTGGGAATGGACGGGCACATGATGCAATCAGGTTGTGGATTTCCTGAAAGGCGATGACGGAATCGACACCTCGAGGCAGAAACACGAGGCAAATGAGCTTTCCTTCTCCTTTGCGTTATTGAGCATGAGGGGGGAGGGGGGGGGGGTCGGAATTTTTCAAAGCTAAGTTTTATTTTTTGTAACAAATTACTTCTTGTTTTATGAAAAAACCGGAAGCACAAACGGAAAAAAAAAGAAAAAAAAAGGAAATAAAAGAAAAAGAAGAAGAAAAAAAAAACAGTCGAATTAGAATCGAGCCCGCAATTTAGAATATCGGTTGAAAGAATATTCCGCTTAATATAATACATTTCAAATGTACCAAATCGTTGTTATGCATTATTTTGATCCCGGATAATGGAACATCCCGCTTACAAGATTTTTTTTTTCTATGCCAAGATGGCATTAAGAGGGCTCGACTGCATATGTTTTGATGTAGAAGCTTAGAAAAAGAGGTTGGATTCCCATCTACTTTCTGCCGTAGTTTATAATACCAATGTATGTTATTATGTTAAAAACTTGAAAAAATAAATATAGTTCATAGTTCATACAATTTCTTTGTTAATAAAGTAGATAAGGGATCTACTTTAGAAGGGGAAATCTATAGTCTTGTCCAGCCATTCCACATTGTTGGACAAGACTATAGATTCAAATTAGTTGAATTTCTCTCACTTAAAAATGATTAGCTGGGAAAATAGTGTAATTTCAGTGCCAATCAGCGATTAAATTTTGAAAAATGTAATTAAAAATGCAAATAGAGTTTCAATGGTTTTCTTTACGTCAAAACTGGACAAAAGTATAAAATCGGTGGCAAAATTTCTGAATATCTGTAAAGTTTTGTTCGAATAAGAACATTTAAAGCCATGACATGATTAATGGATGAAAAGATATCGGTTTTCTTGTTTTGCAATGAAAAAAAAGTTCCTCGTAACTTCGAAACACGGGCCCACTTCTCAGCAAGATTTGAGAATTAACGTTGTTTGCTCAAACCATTTTCACAAATGAGACATTTTGCACATATATTTGCACTTTATTCTCGGAATTTTTAACTTAGGTTTTAATTTGCATGTATTCGATTATAAGGAACCAATATGTATCATAATATGAAGTAGCAACTTCCTAAAAAGTTTTCGTCTGCTTTAATAGCCTAAGTTTAAAATTCCAGGAATAAAATGCAAATATATGAGTAAAAATGTCACACCCGTACCAATGAACTGAATATGTTATATTGTCTTTTACTTTAAACTCAAAAAAAAAAAAAAAAACGTGGGCAAGTAACAATTTTCCATTTCTATTTTTAAGTGCAGATGCACCTCAACAATTCACGAATGACAATTTAACAAAGCACTATGATGAAATGCTCATTGCTCTTTTCATTTGCATTGTCTTTCAAATGATTTTTCGTCTTTTTTTTTTTTTCATTTTGAAAAATCTAATTTCTCTATACTATTAATTACAGCTGGCGCTTTCCTTTTTCTCTGCTTTAATGACGAATTCTTTTTGGGACACGAAAAACACTCTAAATTGATCTGTATCCAGATAACATCTATCAATGGTTAACTTTTGTTGGTTCACAGCAATTTCCAGTCCATTTCAGTCAAACTTTTCATTAAAAGATAGAAAATCTTTTTCTCCCTCCCACCCTAATGGAATTTTCGATTTTCGAAAAAGAGCATCAAAAATTTTCGGAATCACTGGATTACTTAGTTTACCAGTAGTCGCTACAATTTGAACTCGTTGTGCTAAGCAATGAACTTCAACTAAAAGTAAAAGAAGAAACATCCGCTAATTTACTGAACACGCCGAATGTCTCATCAAATAACAAAAGAACAACAAAAAAGACAATGGGTGACAGCAATAAATAAGTTCATTGTCTCGATATACTTTGACAAACTAATCGTGAAACACCTTAATTTCAATGACAAATCCGCGGCGCAATTACCATACAAAGCCTTTTAAATACCAAGACCGCAGTCATAGCTGTCAAGCTGCGGCCGTGTCGGTGTCATTTATTTTCTCGGCAAACAAATAAAAACTTGGAAACAACTGTTAACCTACTAGATTTACAACGCGGTGAAGATGCGCTTTCTAAATAGCCCATTTCCTACAACATTCCTCAGTAGTTGCGTGATCGATGACAATTTGCATGAGAAAAGGCTGGTGCAGTCTCAAGGCCTGAAAGGAACATTGGAAATTTGATTGTAAGGTAATTTTGGTGGATGTCTTTCATAGTCGAGCCCCTTTTGCAGGGATCCACTGATTCGTTCCCTTTTTTGCTGAGTTTCTCAACCTCATTCAGATAGTTTAAATCAGTGACTCTCAACCTTTTTACAACTAGCGTCCACTTCAGGAGTAAAGTTTTTTCAACGCCCTCCCCCCTCCCCCCCTAGTGAATTTGCAAGATGAGGAAAGGCTAGTTAATAAGAAACAAAAACTAAAAGTGATTTTATTCGACCCCTCAACATTCTTACAACGCCTACGGGGGGCGGTAGCTCCTACCTTGAGAAACGCTGGTTTAAATAATCGTACATAGTTTTTAACCATGAAAATTTAAAAATACAGAACTAAAATGTAAAAACAACAAACTCAATGTTGGTCGATTAGTTTAGTTGGATTTTATGGTGAGCCTCCATAGTACGCTGCTCCGAACTATTCTTGCAGCCTGAAATAAACGCCTCAGAGACAAAGTAAGACATTCAACTTTTAAAACAACAGATGTCCTGCTGTTATTCTGATGCGACGATATGTAACTTGAATATTTTTAGAGAAAAAACAATCATAAAATATAAATGTATGAACGAAATTACTGTAGTTTGTAGTGGAGCGCTCTACTTAAAAAGAAAGAAAAAAATCAAGAGCTTTTAAACACTTAAGAAAATTATAAATATTTGTAAAATTTCCAGCACGTTTTGAATTATGACAAATTTGATGCAAAAATAGGTAATTAAAATGAATGACCAATTTTAAATGTTCTATTTTGCTGTATAATTCTGAACAATATTTAAATTTTTACTTTTCAATCTTCAACTTAAAATAAAATAAAATAGCGACTACAGTTCAAAAGTAATTTGTAGTATCTTTTCTATATATAAAAAAAGGTTGTTTGTAGTTTCAGTGACTACACATTTTTGATGAAGTAGTTGCAGTTCACTACAGAAAAAAAAGTCTTTCTAACCACTGAAACAAACAATATTAAACACGTTTTTGCCAAAATTTGCTTAAAAATGTTATTACACTAGTTGGTTGATTGGCTGATTTTAGCTTAGTAGCACAAGAACCCATATTGGCTATACTGTGCCAAACGATTGTTATTTTATAACATATTTTTCAATTTACAAACAAAAAAAAAAAAAAAAAAAAAAAAAAAAAAAAAAAAAACGGAAAATGGACAAAAATACATTTTTAAATATAAAATCGAAAGAAGCATGTAGAAGAAGTGTTAAATTTAAAACATGGTCAGAGCAACCAACTAAAGTAATTACGAATAAACTTCTAATGGTTATAGATGAAATACACGTGAATACAAAAAATATGCATAACGATACAACGTTCTTCAACGACCACAATGTACTCATAGTTCATAAACATTACAGTTTATACAGTTCTTGGGAATGCTCGTAGAGGAAAGCTCCACATATATATTTTAGAAGTTAAAAAGTAAATTTAGATGCTAAAAAGTAAAATTTTTGAAAGTTTCATACAAATCTGTGATGATCAAATTGAGAACGTTTTTTTATTTTTTGCTATTTATTTATTCATTCGGTTGATTTCACATGAAATGACTCATGGAATATTTCGATTTTTTTAAAGCCAGAAAAAGGATAGATAAATATTTATTTCACAAAATCCCTGCACAAAGAGAATTCCAATGTGCGTTTTTCAAAAGGTGCAATCCCTCCTTCGTCCCCATGAAGATGAAGTCCGCTTTTTCTTTCCGACAAATGCTCCCTCCTTTTTTCCGTTTGCCGAATTATCATCCGAAAAAGAAAAAAAGAGAGGACTTTTCAACTTTCATGATTCGTCCTTTTGAACAAAATACACTCAAATAAATCATGGCATAAACCACTGAAAAACAGGAAGTGCAGAAAAAAAAAATTGAAAAATGCTTTCAGAATAACAAAGTATACCGAATTCAGTTACATTAATACACACTATCGGTTTTCTACAAATGTTTTGCGATGAAGAATAGTTCTCTTTTTGTACAAAAATCGATATTTTAAAAAATTGTTTAAAATGTTTAAAAAAAAAAAAAAAGAAGCAATTTTCAGATTCAGAAATTCAATGTTAGTATTTGGAAAATAGGTTCCTTTTGTTCTGTTTTGCTATTTTTAAAGTCAGGCTTGTTCTTTTTCTTTTTTAGATTGAACATTGTTCTGCTATAAGTTAAAGGAGTTGGATCTAAAGAATCAATTACTACACCGGAAACTACAAAGAAATTAGAGACATTTGTTGTGTAAAAAAATACAAATTATTTACATTTGAAAAAAAAAAAAAAAAAAACATATATAGAGAGGCTGCGCGGCAGGAGAAAAGATATCAGGGGTGCGCCCAACATTTTGATCAGTCTTTGTTTCACTCTGATTTTCTTCTTCATCTTTTCCTTCTTTTTTCTTTTCTTTTCATTTTTTTTACTTTCTTTTCTATATCTAATATATAGAAGAAAGTATTGGATTCGTGAAAATATTCGAATTTCGAATTTTGACGGATTTGCACGTTTTGAGGTGCGCTGAGTCCATTTCGATCATTTTTGGAAAATGTCCGTCTGTGTGTGTGTCTGTGAGTGTGTGAGTCTGTATGTGTGTGACCAGTTTTTGTGGGTGCGCTAGAGAAAAACTACTGCATGAAATCGAACAAAAATTTTTGCACATATGGTGAACTGGTGCACCTGACTTTTTTTTAGCGAATTTCTCCAAGGGGGGTGGAGCAATCGCACGTGTTCTGCCCGTGGGTGATTGCTATATCTCAGGAAGTAACTGGAGGAATCAAACGAAAATTGATCCATAGGTAGACCCCATTGAGTACAGGTGCTGATTCAATTTGTGTGTCAATATCTCAAAGGGGGGTGGAGCAATCGAGCGTTCTTCTTATTTAATGTAACTGCTATATCTCGAGAAGTAATGAACGAAATCGACCAAAAATTGGTACTCAAGTAGAAGGTAAAGAGTACAATAGCTGATTTAATTTTTGTGTTAATCGCTTAAAGGGGGTCGTGCAATCAAAAGTGCTTATTTTGTCATTGCACCTGCTGTATCTCGAGAAATATTGCTACGATTTGAATGGAATTTGGAATGACACTAACCCAATATGGAAGCAAGCATCGATTAAATTTTGGTGCCAATCGCCCCAGGGGGAGGATGGGGTGATTTTGGCGCTTAGTCAACAATGCGAAAAATTAATTCATTAAAAAATCGCTTTCACGCTATTTAATTATCAAAACAGCTGAAAACTTTCAATGATTTGAAATTTTTAACTGCTGCCAATTTCTTTTTACTAACAAATAAAATGTTTGCAATTAATCTAAACAAGGCTTTTGCAATGATTTCCAATTTCGCTCATTGATTCTGCATTTGCAGGGTTATTACGATAATTGGGAAATTGGAGCTGTCTCCAATTATTCGGGCGAGTATGTATTTTATTTTGTAACCGGAATTCATAAGATAGTTATAGAAGAAAGTTTCATGACAGCCACGACAGCTAGTTCGGTTTTTGTTTGTTAGACAGTTGTTAGTTTTTTTTTAACAATATCTCAGAAAATAATTAACTTTCATTTACGAATTGTTTATGTAGTGAAACATACAGCTGAGTTATAAAATGGCGAAAAGCTTTTATTTTCAGATCAAAGTCATTTCTTCACATTACTTTTTATATTATTATTATTTTTAGAATAAGTGAAAAAAAATAAATGATGTTCAAGAATTTTTTGAGCTCCGTGCAACAAAGAAATACTCACCATTCTCCCGGTAAAAGAGATTAAAAAGCTAAACAGTGCCTTATGGAAGTTCAATAAAAGTATAATGCAAAAAAATATTTATTAATTTATAATGCTATTCTAGAGAATTTAAGGCGTATTTTTATCAAATTTCTGAATTTGAATTATTGAAGTGCAATAACATAGAACATTTGAGTTCTTTCAGTTTGTGACCATCCCCACTGGGAATGTTTTTTATATGATTCTATTGTGTTTTTATATGCAGTGCAAAAAAAAGGAACTGTTTCTTTTACAGTATAATACTGGCAGCCGAGAGTTCAATTTAAAACTGTAAAATGCACAGTAATAAACTGTAAAACTATTTCACAGTTTATTACGGTAAAATTAACATTGCTACAGTTTATTACCATAAAACTAGCTGTATTATACTGTAGAAACTACAGTGTAACACTGGCAGCCGAGGTTCCAGTTTTAAACTGTAAAATGCACGGTAATAAACAGTAAAATTAGCAATTTTACAGCTTAGTACTCTAAAATTAGCAATTTTACAGTTTATTACTGTAAAATGAGAAATTTTTACAGTTTATTACTATAAAATTAACTGTTTTTTCTGTAAAAACAACATTCATTTTTTACAGTGTGGAAAAGAAATAATTCTACAACATTTCGACAAAATACAATGATAGAAAAAATAAATAAAAATTGTGTCATTTTTGATTTTTTCAAACGGGGAAACAGGCTCAAGTAGTTCTGAATGCCTGTAGTTTTTCAAACGGGGAAACAGGCTCAAGTAGTTCTGAATGCATGTAGTTTTACCGTTTGTTCAAAAGTTTCGAGAAAAATGAGTCAATGGAAGTTTAGGGCGGAGGAACGAATAAAAAAAAAAATCAGAGCAAACGATGGTTTCCTCTCTTTACGAGGCATTTTCCGACGGACAAAAGTGCTCGACCAAGGTCAAATAAAGATGCTCATGATCAGGGGTGCCCACAGGGGGGGATTATGGCGCAAGTTGTGCCATCAACATTTTTGGGGGGGATTTTTTAAAACTTATTATTTATTTAAATTATTTCTTATTTTTTAAAATTATTCACTGATTTTTTTAAATAAAAATTATTCTTTAATTTATTTTTTTAATTTCAATTATTTCTTTTTTTATTTATTTGTTTATTTATTTAGTGTGTGTGTGAGCTTGGAATGTTTGGAAGAGAAAAAAAACGATTCTATTCTGCGCATACTTAGTATGTTTAAAAATTGATTTAAGAAAAATAATAGTTATAATTTAAAAAAGTAAATAAAAATATTTAAAAAAATAAATAAATAATATTTAAAAAATAAATAATATTTAAAAAATAAATAAATAATATTTAAAAAATAAACAAATTTTATTTAAAAAAAAATAAAATAAAAAAGAGGAATAAAAATAAAAAGCACAATAGGGTTGTGAAAAATTTTGGGGGGGGGGGGGGGGGGGAATTTGCGCCATTGAGCTTGGTGGAGATGGGCACCCTTGCTCATGATACACGTTTTAAGAGAGTGGAATACAATAGTAAATATCATTATTAGGTTGACGGACGTGCATATTAGCAAGGATGGACCTCCTGCAATTCATTCAAAACAGGAAAAAACACGGGCCTATACTTTTATTTCTATTAAGATTAAGCATCCTTTGCATATATCACTGATCTATCAACAAAGAAGGTTATTAAACTTTGAGAATAAGCATTTAATAACAGACATTTATGTATCAGGTAGTAATTTAATTAAGAGACTATATTTGTTGTTCGTTAATATGAACA
Organism: Uloborus plumipes; assembly: GCA_038373865.1. Lineage (NCBI taxonomy): Eukaryota > Metazoa > Arthropoda > Arachnida > Araneae > Uloboridae > Uloborus > Uloborus plumipes. The sequence continues at coordinate 56,691 of JAXGGA010008374.1, forward strand.
CAAGAAAGTACAATGGAACGATTTTTTTCTCCCACATTCGATTGATTATCAGAAATTTGTTTAGAATGAGTTGGTATATTCAATTAATTTCCATTTGATGACACGATGTTATGTGTCATTTATCTGCAAAACGAAATTTGAGAAAAAGAACTCTTAATGTTCACTAAAATAACTGCAAACTTTACATGACTTCAACTTCAAAAAAAAGTTGCTGGTAATAAAGAATCTCAATCTACAGAGTGAAACACGTTTTCAAAAAGAAAAAAGAAAGAAAAAAAGAAAAGGAAAAAAAAAAGATTCAAAATCATGTATCGTAATTCGTAATTATAAAATTGTGTGTGTTGGCTGAGGGGCCTCATTCCAAAACCAAGATTAAAATTTCACAATTTTCTTAAAAACATTATTCTATCGCTATTTACAGTTGTGTCTTTATTTACGAACGAAACTCAAGACAGCGAAGGAGTAGGACCCTAGTTTAAACATCAATCATGACTCTTAATAATCAACAGTAGTGGGAGGAATATTATTTCAGAGTACTTATAAAGGAATGATACTTCTATATTTGTAATAATATGCCCTCTGGAAGGGGGGGGAGAGGTTCCCGTTTACTATTTCACGTTGGTTAACTCATATG
>JAXGGA010008375.1:0-57324 GCA_038373865.1 Uloborus plumipes
ATTAGGATAGCTGAAGTTGGATTTTTAATAAAATATGGATAAGTACCTCAGAGATATGCTGCAGAGATAAACATTATAAATGTGATGTTTGTTAGTTAAGGCACATTATTTTGAAAATGTTTGCATATAACTACAAAGGGGAAAAAATCGTCGTTAGTTTTACTTTTTCATTTTTTATACATTCGCGTCTCCCTTGAATTCTTCCACGCCCCTCATGTTGAGAACCCTGCTTTTTATAAAAATTCTCGTTAAAACGGAATTTATGCACATTCAGGGTTATACATATAAAGTAAGCTACACTAACAAAGCTAGTGTAAGTAAAATTGTTTTTAATAAATATAATTTTTCAAGTCAATCATTTACTTCGACATTCACGTAAAATTGAGGATTAGGGTGGAGCGAAAAAAATGAATTTTTGATTTTCGTAAACTGGTACCTTTCATTTACTGTGAATGAGGCTAAGTAACAATTCTGTAAAACATTTCACTTTTGTGACGTTATCTTTAGTCTGCGCATTTGGCCTAAAGTTTTGAAATTTTTGATTTTTTCTAGATTTTTCAAATTTTTTTAAAGAATATTGTAAATGAAAAAAATAGTAACGGGTGGTTATTAAATGGAAGAAAAAGGTTTGAAATATACAAGGAATTTTTTAAAACCATTTTAAATTATGATTTCAGTCTGCGCATTAGGCCCAAATTTCATCAAATTTTCCGAAATTTCCGATATTTTCAACATTTTTTAACTCAGTATTTCATCTCAATATTCACTCGAAGTGTCTTCAAACCTGATTTAATTCATTTTCTTATTACTTTGAACCGTGCAACTCTTCGCTAGCTCATGTGGAACTACCCAGGACTCACCACGAGGAGGTGAGCGCACTTCGAGTCCTATACGTGAGCCCTTACTTCCAACCAATGCGAGCACGCATTTATATTTCTTAGATACGTCTTTAACAGTTAAATTGTTCCTTTGTGTCGTAAATTGATCAAATATTTCTGTCAGATATCCTCGTTTTTACTAACCTTTTTCTTTTCCTTTGCATACCAATTTTAAAGAGCTTGTGACCTATTTGACAGCTCTTTCAACTGATTGAGTCTTGAATGAAGTTTAAAAAGAGCGTATTTAGAAATTATATTTAAATTCTCAACTTTCAGTAATCTTTGTAAATAGTGTGTTGTTAACTTAACGTGTAAAAGGTGGCTTTGTAATTTCCACATCATGACAAGAAATTATATTGATGTATTCTGATTTTTGATTTATGTATGTGATGTATAAAAATAGATTTTTATCTATTTTTGGGATCTGAACTTGTTTGTTTTCTATATTGAGCGTTGATAATACGATTTAAAACAAGTTTCTTTCTACGCTCTCTCTTATGAACTAACTGGATTATTTCCTGGCGTTGAACAGTTGCTTATTAATACAACATAGTTCTAAAAAATATTTGAAAGCATTCTATCCACATGGGAATACAAAAACTTATTTCATGCTAAAATGAAATAGGTGAGCCTTAAATTGATAATTCATTGTTAATCGTAATCATTGTTGGGAAATTTTCCTAATTAATTATGTTGAATTTCATCAATTTGTATGCTTAAACTCTTATCTCAATTAACTCTATTTGTTCAAAATTGAAAGAAAATGGCCATATTGAGACAAAACATTTGAATTTTGAGCTTTTTGGATTTTTTTAGAATTTTAAAACATTGCCTATATAAATTCTAACGCATCAAGGAACTTCTGTGGCAAGTTTGATGAAAATCCGACGAAAACTGTGCATTTCTACAAGGAACAAACATACATAGAAACATTTTTATAATATTGATATCGATAGCAGCATATTTCTAGGGCGCAAAGTATGCATTGTTTTGAATATAAATGTGAAACCAATTTTCTGCTTTTTTCCTGGAGAGATAAGTGTAACTCTTTATAATCTCACACAAATTCATAGCTAAATTAGTAACGTCTGCACTTCATCATAAAAAAGCAAGGACACTTTTCCGCGAAAGTTACGAATTCTTTTAAAAATTATATTCTAAAGATTATATTTGCTGTAGTCAACCATCTGGTTTGTGGAAGCTTTCTTGGACTTCTGTTTCATAATTTTTTGGGTATTTTCCCAGTCAAAACTACTTTGCTCATCTTATGAAGTTACTGTCGCTCAGTACTAAAATCATTTTTATTGTCACCATCGATCTGATCAATGAAAAACTCTATAGGTTCTTATTGAACTGATTTGAAAGTATAACATGTTGTTTAGCTTCATCCAACAGGCCCAAAAAATCACTTTGGTCCACTGGTAGGTCCATCTAGCGTTTGCAAAAGAATGCCGCAAATTAAGTTCATTCATAAACTTAACAATGAAATTAAGTTCATTGGCATATATATTCCATTACGGAGGTCAAGTTTTTCTTCCAGTTTCCGCATTACACCTTTGTAGTTTCCTGTTTTTGTAGTGCATCCATCAAAACCAATGCAAACAAATTCCTACTCAAAGAAACACTTTATTGTTCCTGACTTGTCTAAGAAATGTTAATGTGTTCACTCATTGGTTAGAAGCAAAGGGAGCGCGGGTGGCACCCAAAATGCGGCCACTTCCTCGTGGTGAATCCTGGGCAATTTCAATGAGCAAGCAAAGAGTTGAGTAGTTCAAAGAAACAACAAAATGATTAAGAAAATGTTTTGAAGGCACTTCAAGTAAATATTGAGAGGAAATATTAAATTATAAAATTTTTGCTCAATATTGAAAATATCGGAAATTTCGGAAAATTTGATGAAATTTGGGCCTAATGCGCAGACTGAAATCATACTTTAAAATGGTTTTTAAAAATTCCTTGTGTATTTCAAACCTTTTTCTTCCATTTAATAACCACCCGTTACTATTTTTTTCATTTACAATATTCTTTAAAAAAATTTGAAAAATCTAGAAAAAATCAAAAATTTCAAAACTTTAGGCCAAATGCGCAGACTAAAGATAACGTCGCAAAAGTGAAATATTTTACAGAATTGTTACTTAGTCTCATTCACAGTAAATGAAAGGTACCCGTTTACGAAAATCAAAAATTCATTTTTTTCGCTCCACCCTATTGAGGATCATATCTTTTCCATTTCCACAAACCGCGATTCATTTCCGATTGATTTATTTGTTTTTACTGCTGTCACAAATAAATTAAGCTTACTATGAATCGGTTTTTAAAAATCCAATAACATCGTTTCTAGACTTCGAAATATAGTAAGATTAGAAGCTAATGGTTTCCATTTAATTTTAGTAATATTTCGAAGTTTTTTCACTTAAATATTTTTTTAAAAAAAAAGGGCATACTCTTTTTTACCCATTTCAAATAGGAGGTGGTTATCATTTCAAAGCTTATGTATGCATGTTTTTTTTTTTTTTTGCTTCACTCAGTCACCTGATTTTCACGGTTCTTTATTTAATGGATGGAGGATGGTCTCACTTAGGTCCCATAACTTTAATTGACCATATTTGTTCTTTTAGGAATATATTTGGAATTCTGTTTGAATGAAACCAATTTTTGTTTCGTGAAAAGATACAGTAGAAATGCTTGCTACGGCGAAAGTTTTTTTTTTTTTTTTTTGATGGTGTGAAGAAATGAAAGGAAAAAACTTCTTATGCTCTTGTAAGCATCTGTACAGATTCATATATTTTGAGAACTTCCGTCAATGAACTGTTGGATGAAGCACTGGCGTACTTAGGGGGTGGGCTGATAGGGCTGCAGCCCCCTCCGAAATTTTTGAAGCGATTTTTTTAATTTGAGCTTTAATCTTTTTTTATCCTTCTTTCCTTTCTTTTCTAAGTCGCTGTTTACGATATGTCTTGCTTATGATTATCTTATGTAACTAGATTTTGTTAATTTTTATTGCAAATATATTAGGAACTATAGTAAAATCAATCTCAAACTAAACAATATTAAAGCACAAATTTTTAAATATATTGCAAGTATGCAATTCAGGAACACCTCCGTCAACGAAGCAAAAATTTCAAACTTTAATTTTATCATTTTTGTTTGCATCAAAACGCTTTACTTTTTTCCAGAAATTATAATAATAATTTTTTTAAGGATGTATTTTTGTCACATTAAATTAGAATTGATGTCATAAATTCGAAATATTTACTTCCCTTTGCTACATTTTACAAGGTGCCCTTCTCCCCCATCCCAAAGAGTCTCGGCTCAGCGACCCCTGAAATGATTTGTCTGCGTACGCCGCTGAGACAAAGAGATTTTTTAACTTTTCGCATTGGAGATGCTGTTAGAGCAAAATACGTATATATCATTAAAAAAACGCGAGGAAAATTGATTCGTACATAAATAATAACTCCAGTACGAACTTTATAAGAATACTGATTATTATTGAACACCTGAATCTGTTGTTTGGTTGTAGATCGGGGGTGGCCAACCTTTTTGGGAAGAGTGCCACTATCTAGGTGAAAAAAGTTCGGCGTGCCACTTTCAATTATTTCAACAAGCTGAAAAAATTTTTAAAGTTAAAAAAGATTATTTGCTGACTGACTCGGTGATTTTCTAGTACATTTTTAGCTAGTACAACTTAACTAGTACATTTTTTCACATCAGTCTGAGGATTGAAAATGATAAAAGTAGGGTTGTGCTTAAAATATAAGCAAATAACAAACAAAAAAAAATTCTAAACATTAAACGGTCAGTACTTATGGGTGGGTCCCTCTTTTACCCGTCAATAATTTTAGAATTAGTTCTTGAAAAAGCAAACACATATCAGTATTTTACATGCTATCAGTTAGCATTCAATACATATAATTCTTTTTATATTCATTAAAAAATATATTTGTTTACAAATATTTTTTGAACAAAATTTACGAGAGCACCAGACAGCTAAAGCGTGTTGTATACAAAAAAGTTGTTGGTAAAATTTTGCAAAATTCAATGTAATTTGGATGACTGGCAGTGGAAGTAGGCTTTTATACTTGATTTCAAATGCTATAAGACGCAACATGTCGGCAATTTTAGTTCGAATTTTAGGTAGACAACAAGTAATGTCTTGCAAAGAAATAGACGAAGAATTTAAAAACATCAGTAATTTTTTGTCAACTTAAAACTCAGCAAACCTATATGTTACTGAATGCATACTTCAAAACAGATGTAAATTTTTTACTATCAATCCTGAGGACATTATTAACTTTGGGTAGTTACTTCTAGTATTGATGTGAAATGTGTTAATCTTTTTTCTCCAAAATCAAGAGAAAGAAATTGTTTGGAAGTTTCATTGTAAAGGAAGGTGTATGATCTATATGGGTTTAGGAAATAATTTTTGCCCAAAAATCTTAAATTTGAATTATTTAGGCGCCAGGCAATAAAGTATGAAATAGCTGAATTTAATTGCTAATTTTCATTCGTAAATAACATTCCCTTATTCCTTCAAGATATTTTTAAAACACATTCCCTCAGATTTTAAAACAGATTGAGTATTTTCCTTTATATAGCTATCGCACATTTCCATGAAGGAGTAACTTGTGAACCTCTTCACAGTTCTTTTTTGAACTTTCACCTGGAAAAAGGTTGACAAGTTACTCGACCCTATTCAATGAGCCTTAAAAATTTGCCTTCCAAAATAAATTTCAAGCAATGCAGCAAAAAACACTTTTAAGGCGCTCCTTTTTTCTGCCACCAATACCGAATTTTGTCTATTCTGATGGTTTCTTTATCTTAGTGACAGAGTTAACTTCTTCAAACATTTCCTCACCTGGCGCTGAAAGTATTTAGCCGTAAATCGAAAAATTCTTCTACAACACCGAAAGTTTCATTCGTATTACACACAAATATCGCTCATGAGCTAGAAAAGTGACACAACTCAAAACTTTGGAATAACGTACTGCCAAGTAATTCAAAACCTAAATGCAATGACCTCTTTCTTGTCCCAAAACTCACACAAAGCCAGCTGACATAATTGGTGCATGGTGGTACAAACACGATACAGTCAGTACTGAAACATCTTTTAAATGAAATGATTTAGCGGAAATTTTTTCAAGCATTAAGTATGCATTATTAATTTAAACAACAAAAATTAACCAGTGAACTTTTTTTTTTGCCCGTATTGTAATATATTTGAGATTTTTGTATAAATTTTTGAATGTCCAAAACTAACGATAAGTACAAGTGTTTTGGCAATGGGTGTGTCAGCCTCATGAAACATGTCAGCTCATAATTCTATTTTTCTGGGTAAGAGTCTCAGTTTTTGGGATTATGTTTTCAATTTTTAGAAATTTTCTATAAGTCTTCGCGTGCCACTCCTGCTGCTCTGCCGTGCCACACTGTGGCACACGTGCCGCGGGTTGGCCACCACTGTTGTAGATTAACGGCACAGAATATCAAAGAAAATGTTTTTTAGATCAGTTTGGAAATCCAAGATAATAACGAAATTGAAATTCCTTCTTTTTTCTCTCTCCGAACCTACTTTACAATAATGGCTACATAATTGTTGGATTAGTCATATAGTTTATGCCTATAATATTCATCAAACTATTATTTCTCAACATTGTTAAATTGAGCGATGACATTTTTTTTCCGGTTTAAACCTACAAACGGAAATTACTGAATGATTCCCTTGAACTGCTCTTTTCACGGTATGAAATATTAATGACATAAATAACAATTTATTAAAAGTGATTTTTGTGTACACGTAGGATATAAAATAAGTGAAATTAGCTGAAGATGACACACTATGGTGAGCAGACACTGCATAAGCGCTTATTTTGGGAGGTGTAATATTTGTGAGGATATCGGTTTTTCGTCAATGAAATTTTAGCGAATTTTATATAAACAGAACCAAAAGTTTGCAATTTTTTTTTTCTCGAAGCTTAAAATTTTGCGTTTATTACGGCTCGCGAAAATTAAAGAATCCCCAAAATAAGTGCTTTTACAATTTATGGTGCTGTGTAAAATAGAACGAATATTTTATTATCTCAAAAAAGTCAATGTATTTTTTGTAATATCAATAAATGTTAAGTAATAAAATTACACTTGAGAAAATTCTTTCGCCCGACCTTTCTGAAACGTATGTATTCGTATTTTTATTCATAATACATTTTATTATTAGAATCATAAGGATTACTTAAAATGATAATGAGCAATAGTGTAAACAGTGCTCCCAAAAAATCAATTAATACTTGTCATTTTAAAAATAATTATTATTAATTCGCTTCCTTGAAAATTATTAAATTATTAAGAATTATTCAGCAATTCGATGTTTAGTAACTGCTTTGATAGTTGTTCTCTGACTTAAAACTAAATCCTGTGATAAAAAAGATGATAAAATATGCTTTTCAACTTCACTTTTTTAAAATTTTATTTAAAGTAACATTTCTTGATGATTAAAATCGCATTTTTGTATATTTTTTGTTTTAACAATTTTTTTTCCAATAAAAAGTTTTCCAAAAACTAAATTTGTACATGCTTGGCCTCTTTATCTTTTCGCCAAGTTGGGCATTGTTTACTGGCATCACCCCCACCTGTTTCCTTGACAACGAATGCAATTCGGTTCCCGAAGCTTTCACTCTAGTGCCAAGTTAGGGTGGAATGGGGTATAATTATACACATAACTTATGAAGCTGTCTCCTTGAAAAAAAAAAGTTTGTGCCAATTTTACGATAAGATTTTCGTCACAATTTTACTCTCGAATCAGCAAAGTATGGCTACAAGTACTCAGGCATGCTGAAACTCTGCTCTACGGTAAAATATTCGTTTCAGAAAAATGTGCAACAAACCAATTGTTGCTGTTTCAAAAAAATCTAAAGCGGCCATGCACTGTATAAAATGCATTGTTTTTACAGTATAATACAGCTAATTTTACGGCAATAAACTGGAAAATTGCAAACTTTACAGTAAGAAAACTAAAATTGCTAGTTTTAGTTTATTGGTGTGCATTTAAGTTTTAAATTAGAACCTTATCTGACAGTATTATACTGTAAAAACAGCAGTTCATTATTTAGTGTGGTGGGTGAAAAAAAGTGTTGGCACCAGGGTCATTCCATGTGAAATCAACAAGCCTCAAAACTTGACCATCACCAATTTCAAAAAAAAAAAAATTATAGGGTTGATTACCTCTATAAAGTGATACAAAAAAACTGATTTTTAAAATTTTTTTCAGCTGTTAGTTTTTTGTGTGAGACCGCTTAAAAAACGCAAAAAATGGAAAAAAGTGAAATTTTGAACATACAAAGATTCAATTTTCTCAGCTTGTATTGCAGCTAGAGTCTTTTGTTATATGTCATTGTAAAGCTCTTTAAACAAGCTTTCAAATGATATATAATTTGACAAGGTTTCGTGATGTTAATATTTCAAGGTCACCAAAAGCATTATTTGACCTTGAATATTTCAAAAAGTGCATTTTTTAAAAATCTGAAAAAAATATATATATTACTTCCTAATGTAGTGTATATGTGGTAAAATTTGCAGAATGGGACAGCAATGGGATCTGGATGAAAAATGGAATCGACTTTTTACACTCTTACCACTTTATTGCAATGCCTATGGCTCCTGAGGATATATAATACAGAAATATTGCAAACTGCGAAATGTTATTTACAAGTGACGGTTGGCTTATTCCACGTCTTGTTTTCAGAGGTTATAAATCATTCCTTTTCCGTTTCTACTAGGGTCAACTTTCGAAATAATAGCACTTATGGGCACATTGAGTACATTTTCAAAGTCTGGATAGTAGATAGAATTTGAGGGTCCATGAGGCTGCAACAGCTTGATTTTCTTCATCTGTGTCTAAGACGCACCTTAGCCACCAATATCCATTATACCTGCAGATCAAGAATCCAACCATTTCTGAGCAATCAAGATCGCCTTTGACAGTTGTAGTACGTTCGATCCTTATAGTGTTGAAAATGAATATGCATTCACTTGCATCTGATTCCTGTTTAATGGCATTACACAATGAAGACTCTGAGTGCCTGGTGTTGTTCTTGCCATCATTTTTCTGGATTTCAAAGCCTCTGCTTCCTGTTTATAATGTTCAATTGTGCAATATTGAAAATGAATTGATTTGATATGGAAGAAGAGGCTTTGAAATCCAGAAAAATGATGGCAAGAACAACACCAGGCACTCAGAGTCTTCATTGTGTAATGCCATTAAACAGGAATCAGATGCAAGTGAATGCATATTCATTTTCAACACTATAAGGATCGAACGTACTACAACTGTCAAAGGCGATCTTGATTGCCCAGAAATGGTTGGATTCTTGATCTGCAGGTATAATGGATATTGGTGGCTAAGGTGCGTCTTAGACACAGATGAAGAAAATCAAGCTGTTGCAGCCTCATGGACCCTCAAATTCTATCTACTATCCAGACTTTGAAAATGTTGTCAATGTGCCCATAAGTGCTATTATTTCGAAAGTAGACCCTAGTAGAAACGGAAAAGGAATGATTTATAACCTCTCAAAACAAGACGTGGAATAAGCCAACCGTCACTTGTAAATAACATTTCGCAGTTTGCAATATTTCTGTATTATATATCCTCAGGAGCCATAGGCATTGCAATAAAATGGTAAGAGTGTAAAAAGTCGATTCCATTTTTCATCCAGATCCCATTGCTGTCCCATTCTGCAAATTTTACCACATATACACTACATTAGGAAGTAATATATGTATATTTTTCAGATTTTTTAAAAATGCACTTTTTGAAATATTCAAGGTCAAATAATGCGTTTGGTGACCTTGAAATATTAACATCATGAAACCTTGTCAAATTATATATCATTTGAAAGCTTGTTTAAAGAGCTTTACAATGACATATAACAAAAGACTCTAGCTGCAATACAAGCTGAGAAAATTGAATCTTTGTATGTTCAAAATTTCACTTTTTTCCATTTTTTGCGTTTTTTAAGCGGTCTCACACAAAAAACTAACAGCTGAAAAAAATTTTAAAAATCAGTTTTTTGTATCACTTTATAGAGGTAATCAACCCTATAATTTTTTTTTTTGAAATTGGTGATGGTCAAGTTTTGAGGCTTGTTGATTTCACATGGAATGGCCCACCAGTTGATGCCATAGAGACTTTGATGCCATAGAGACATTTTTATTTTTAAATAATCGAAAAAAAATTATTTCAATCTATTTTTATTTAAAATACATTGTCCACATTTAACCATGAAATTAACATATACACTAATTTCAGAAGTGTCCCAACTTTCACACAATGGGATAAAGTGGAAGCACCAAAACATGCTCTTTTAAATACATCAGTTAGAAAACAATACAACAAAATTGAATGGACAATTAATTAACTCAAATTTAATATACATAAAATACATCATAAATTTTCTTGAATAAAATGAATAGTTCAGTTTTAGGACCTTCTCTTTGCTAATTAATTTGCATTGGTACGAAAAAAAAAATGACAGCGAAAAAAATTCTGCTTCTTGGTTAACCAATAAAATTTGAGCATAAGCAATCAGTTACAACCTTTTCCCTTCCATTTACGAGTTGACCCGCACCATTATTTGCTTCCTCTCGCCAATGTGCTAAATTAATTTTCACTACAGGGTGCCCAGAAAAGCACTCCATGATTTCAAAATTGAATAACTCGAAAACAAATGACTTTGGAACGAAGCAAACGGTACGTTTATTGTGCAATCCGTAAAAATCATGTGCAGAATTTTGAAAAATTAGCTACAGGTGCTAAAAATGCCGACAGGAGGCGCTCGACGCTATAATTGCAAAACGAGTACCTGTATATAACTAGTGTTTTAAAGGCTGGAGCAATCATTTATAGCTTTGCAACGAAAAGGAAGTTCAAACGAGCTACATTATTGAACTGTGGCGCAACCTGTGAAATTCCGGTGAAAAACCATAATGTTTGTTCATTGGGCTCTCGTATGCACAACTAAACTGGGAGGTTGAGTGAATGAAAAGCACCAGAGTCACCCGCAGAGGTATCTTCACACTGCAAAAATGAACTGTTGTTTTTACAGTAAAAAACTGTAAAACTAGCAATTTTACAGTTTATTACTGTAAAAATAAGCTGTATTATACTGGAAAAACAACAGTATAATACTGGCAGCAGAGGTTCCAGTTTAAAACTAAAATGAGCGGCAATAAGCTGTAAAATTAGCAATTTTAGTTTCTTACTGTAAAATTAGCAATTTTTACAGTTTATTACTCTAAAATTAACTGCATTATACTGTAAAAACATTCATTTTTTACAATGCACAAGAGTGGACCCTCAAATGCAGGCCGAAGCTTGAAGACAGAGTGAAAGTACTAAGACAAACATGGCTGTTCACGAGTACGGACGCCTTTTGTTTCTAAATATCTGAAACGGGAGAAAATGATTTTAAACAAATGTCACATGAATGACACGTGACTTGTCAAAAGCTGCTTTTGTCGTGACTATGGCTTTACCCAGCATGTGTTCTCGAATGTACATTTAACTGGTAAGATTGTGCAAATGCCTTGGGACAATGTTCACACGAAAAGGGTTTCTCACCAGTGTGTGTTCTTGAGTGTACTCTTAAAGTGGAAGTACGGGAAAAAGCCTTGGAACACAGCACACACGAAAAGGGTTTCTCCCCAGTGTGAACTCTTAAATGTCTTTTTAAATGGGAAGGAATGGAAAAAGCATTTGAACAATGCTCACACGAAAAGGGTTTCTCCCCAGTGTGCACTCTTAAATGTCTCTTTAAATGTGAAGATTGAGAGAAAGACTTTGAGCAGAGTTCACACGAAAAGGGTTTCTCCCCAGTGTGAACTCTTAAATGTTCCTTTAAATTGGAAGGATCGGAAAAAGCACTTGAACAATGTTCACACGAAAAGGGTTTCTCCCCAGTGTGAACTCTTAAATGTTTCTTTAAACTGGAAGGATCGGAAAAAGCACTTGAACAATGTTCACACGAAAAGGGTTTCTCCCCAGTATGAACTCTTAAATGTTTCTTTAAACTGGAAGGATCGGAAAAAGCACTTGAACAATGTTCACACGAAAAGGGTTTCTCCCCAGTATGAACTCTTAAATGTGTCTTTAAACTGGAAGGATCGGAAAAAGCACTTGAACAATGTTCACACGAAAAGGGTTTCTCCCCAGTATGAACTCTTAAATGTCTCTTTAAACTGGAAGGATCGGAAAAAGCACTTGAACAATGTTCACACGAAAAGGGTTTCTCCCCAGTGTGAACTCTTAAATGTTTCTTTAAACTGGAAGGATCGGAAAAAGCACTTGAACAATGTTCACACGAAAAGGGTTTCTCCCAGTATGAACTCTTAAATGTTTCTTTAAACTGGAAGGATCGGAAAAAGCACTTGAACAATGTTCACACGAAAAGGGTTTCTCCCCAGTATGAACTCTTAAATGTTTCTTTAAACTGGAAGGATTGGAAAAAGCACTTGAACAATGTTCACACGAAAAGGGTTTCTCCCCAGTATGAACTCTTAAATGTCTCTTTAAATTGGAAGGATCGGAAAAAGCACTTGAACAATGTTCACACGAAAAGGGTTTCTCCCCAGTGTGAACTCTTAAATGTCTCTTTAATGTTGAAGATTGAAAAAAAGACTTTGAACAGAGTTCACACGAATAGGGTTTCTCCCCAGTGTGGGCTCTCTGATGTACTTTTAAACTTGACAAACAAGGAAATGCCATAGAGCACCATTCACATGAATATGACATTTCTCCAGTGTGTGTTCTTAGATGTACCTTTAGGGTTGAAGGCCGAGAAAACGCTTTTAAACAATATTCACACGAATGCCGTTTCTCACCGACACGGATCTTCGGTTGATCTGCCATGGCCGAACGGTGCAACTTCTGCTTGAAATTCAATGGATTTCCTCTTAATGATCAAGTGTTTGAAAATGCCTTTAGAAAGAATCCATAAGAGCCAAGCGTTTTTCCCCAAGTATGATTTCAAACATTTGGCGAAAGAGACAATTCTACTTGACACATTTCACCAGCAAGGCTTTGAAGAACAATTGCTTGTCTGTGCAGGAGCCTCAAAATCGGCTTCGGAAGATTATGAAGCTTAAAAAAGTCCTTGCTGTCAGTTTGACTGTCAGAAGGAGGGGGGGGGGGGTATTTAAAGCTGTTTTATCAGTGATTTTATTGAGAGCCCAACCAATTCAGAAGCTAACACGCATGTAAAAAAGCCAAACTAACATCCCTGCAAAATAATAGATGGCTCCGTTTCCGCATGTGACCTGGATGGTTCCTTGATTGGCTCAGATGAGGTAACACAGTTTGTCTTAAGCCTTAATATTTGAGAAAATACTGCCGTAGTTGCATTTCTTGAAACCTTTACTTCGATGAACTTGTTTAGATGCAAGTAGAAGCTTTGCAATGTTGGAGTTAAATGGGCTTATAATGTTATTGATATCATACACGTTGAACTCTCAAATCTAGTTGTCTGGGCTAATACTGAAATAACAAAAAAAAAAAAATCATACATTGAGGGCGGGGAAAAAAGAGAGACAAACAAACATAAAAACTTTGAGCACAACAGAAAAATATTGAAGCCATGCACAAAAATAAATAAATAAATGTGCTTCCTCAACAGGCTATCCAAGTTGCTTTAAAGCTGGCAAAGAAGTGTGCAAGAAAAGGGACCTTTATTTAAAGCATTTTACTATAATAATATTCTTACTAATATATGACTTTTATATCACTAACCCTGATATGCACCCCCTTTTATGAATATATCCTGAAGAAACCACAGGGTGCTGGATAGGTTGATTTGAATAGTATTTGCACAGCACAAAAAAAAAAAAAAAAAAAAAAAAAAAAAAACCGTCTTTGATAGGAAGTTATTATCTTATGTATGCAAGAGAGCCATCAAGTATTTAAATTTGCATGGTGAACCTGCCTCAAACTGTTGAAGAAAACTCATAAATCATATTTTTAGATATATATACAAACGTTTATTGTCACAAGTTTGCCTGTGGTAAAAATGTAATAAAACTACCTGCAAGCCCATTCACTGTAAAAAAAAAAATCAAAGACGTTCCGGGGAGAAAATGGGCAGATGATGTGCCTAAATTTTCCAGTAACATATCTGTCAAAAACAAGAAAGTTTCCCATTAAAAGCCAGTAACCATCTTGAAATTAAACTAGAATTTCATTGAAGAATTTAGAAACCTTCCCAATGAAAGCTAGTCACGTTTTTCGAACAAACTGGGACCCTTACAAAAAAAAAAAAATTCAATTTGTTTTTCATCAGGTCTTGGCACTATCCTGATGTACCAGGAGCATTTATTCATTCTGCATATAGTGATATTAAATTATGTACTTGCATGTATGTTAACTCACTACTATGTATAAAAGAAAAAAAAACTTACAAACATTTTCTGAAAAAGAGAATTATTTATTTTAAAATGGAAATAATAAGACGTTATGAAAGAAAACTTAATAAATAAACGCACCTGCATACTCAAGTAACCTGCATACAAGTTTCAAACATGCTGATTAACCAAAAAATTTTGTCATCTTTGACTATTTTCCTAACAAAGTTTCATTGCATTTTCTAGATTGAAATTACGTATTGAGATGTTTTGTACAGTGGATGGGTCAATTTTTTCTCTAAGTTAACATTGGCAGCCAGTGACGATGCTATTGGCCACTTTATTTTCATAATCGGCACGATGCACTGGCAGTTAGTATTTTTGTTCGGAAATAAGTGGGTCAACAGTTTGGCGACCAACATAACTTTTAGTCGCCACTGGCGAGTGGGGACCTCTAGTCTAGACCTTTAAAGCATTCCGTTTTTTTGCAAGTTAAAATAAGTTCTAAAGCTTTGAGTAATGTTAATGCACAATACATAATTTTACCAAACAGCCCTTTAAATCATGTGCAGAGAGAAAAAAAATATTTCCCGATAAATTTATGTTTGTCCAATCAGGTATTGCTGACAGGCGATTGCATGCACTTCAGTCTTTTCGGATATTTACTCCTACTAAATATTATACAAAAAATAAATATTAGTGCATAAAAAAAGGTTTTGCTAATTTGTGCTTGATATCTGTTGTTTACTAATGTTAATTCTCATTTTGCCTATTTTTTAGAAAATAAAAGAATTTAATAATATTCAGTAAAGAATCACTGGGTTTTAGAATTCTCACTCTTGCGGACGAGTGATTCTCATGGGCGAGTAAAGCATCTAGGAAAATTTAAAAATTGAAGTAATTAGTTCAAATTAAAAAATCATATCTCATTAGTTCTGAAAAGTTTCTTATTTGATATAGGGTGCGTTCTGATAAGTGCGTCCACGGGGTAAGTGCGTCCACTGGGAATTATATGAACACTGTCCTGAAATGGCTTCTGCAACACATCGACTACGTTAGATAACTGTCTAATGATAATTTCAATAGGTAGAATTCAGGCCTGGATTCAATAGATGAAACACAATCAGAGACAACTTAAATGTCTTAAAAAAAACTCTAAAGTAAAGATTGAGAAGGCTTTGTTTCAGTTTCTCTTGCAGTCATACCAAGCAATTGAAGTCAAGAAATGCAAGTTGTTTCCTTTGAGTAATAGCTACTAATAACATACATGGGGTATTTTGATCAAATACTCTAACTAAAATTTGTTTATATGACGGTACGCACTTACCCTTTCTTTAAAATGAGGTGGGGGTAAGTGCGTACCATTATGATGGGGCAAGTGCGTACCACTATCATGAGGCCTATGCGTACTATTATGCAGAGCAAGTGCGTACCATTATGATGAGGCAAGTGTGTACTATTACGAGGAAAATCCGACTCTCGTAATTCACCTTTAATTTTGCTTGTAACTCTTTTATAAGCCGATTAAAAATCCGAAGTCATTTCCACCAAGTATTTATATTTACATTGAATAATTACATAAGATTTCAATTTTATTCATTACCTCTGAAATATATTGGCTTTTAGATATCAGTCAGTAAATTTTTCGTTGAAAATAGCGATCATAAGCTATACTTAATTTAAACCAGAATGACAAATGAAGCAATGAAATTAAGTGAAACACTAAAGCAACCAACTGATTCAAAAAACGAAGGTGGAGTAATGAATAAATTATATTTAAGAAAATTAAGAACACCTTGTGAAAAACTATTTCAATGTACAAGAAAAAAAAGTACAAGTATCATATCATGATCAATTAATTTTCTTTTTTTTTTCTCTTTATTTTGTGTTTTTTCTAACTGATGCTGATTCTAATAAGAAAAATATTTTAAAACCGCATTTATTCGAAAAAACGAATTGTTCACTCAGGTCACCTAACGATCTACCATACAAATGGAATTCGAGAAAATCACAGGGGTACGCATTTACAACAACGCTATTGGGCGCGCATGTCTCATCTTACATTTAAGAAGGGGTAAGTGCGAACCCTGGCTTAAATACAGACTGATTAATGTATTAAACTAAAATAAACTATGTAGACTATGTGTGATTATTACTAAATAAAAACAACTTACATTTGCTCACTTGGTCTTATTAAAAAGACAAAGGAAGAATCACAAACACAACACTCTCCATCTTCAAATCACAGTTGTTCGCAAGACACGTGGGATATCACTGATTGCGTTTCATCCATGCAAGCAAGTACTGATCTTTAGTATTAGGAATTATCCCAAGGCAACTACCAAACATATTTAATATGTGCCAGAAGTTTTTTCCTGTTCATATTCACATAATTTAAGGTGGACGCACGTACCCTGCTAGGTAGGGAAAGTGCGTACCTTAGAATAGGTGTCATAAACCAGGTCACAAAACCTATGCTTATGGTTTATTTGACATATTATATGCTTGAAAATCTTAGTAAAGGATCTGGAAAGAAAACTAAAAAAAAATTGTGAGTGTACAAGATTTTTCAACAGAGCAGCACCCTTGAGAACATGAACTTTGAAAAAAAGGGTACGCACTTACCAGAACTCACCCTAAATATCTTTTGTCAACAATTAAATTTTAATTAGTTTTTGTATCTTAAGGATACAGTACATGACTATGGGACAGGACTGAAAAAAAGTTGGCTTTATCCAAAAAAAACAGGACGATCTGCCGGTTTTTATTGAAAAAGACCATCTGTTTTAGATTTTGAAAATTATATCCTCCATTTATATAAATGACCTCCACACATTTTAATAAGGTAACCGCAGTGGCAATTTAAGTACTGAAACAAAACCTTTGCTGTAAATAAAACAACAAAAGTAATGTATACAAAAAAAAAGCTGCAAATCATTCAACTGTCCGACAAAATCCTTACAATTTTATCGCGTGGTCTCCCAAACGCTTTTAAAAATGAATGCCATAAAAAATTAAGGTTTGTTACCTAATGCTTTTTGTTTTAAGTTGCAGTTGTCCTTCAACTTCTGTATCAATGGGGAAGATTTTTTTCAACCTATGGTTCCAGTTCAAACAAAGTGGGGGATGGTTTTGGTGCTGGAAAAAGACAAAAAAATTAGAGAAAGTCTATTGTTATTAAAAGGTGAAATCAAATGATTTGGAAAGTACTTCAAGTAGCAGCAATTTGCATTTGTAATCAGTAAAGGAACAATTTATTTATTCATTATTATTTTTTTTTATTCGCTTTTATATCATTTTTACAGCTAAAAATACTGTCAGCCCCGCTTAAACAAATACTGTTGGTTCCAAGCATTATTATTGGATTAAGTGGGGTATTTGATTAAGCGGTGATCTTTAACATTGTGACTATGGCATCGGAAAGATTCGGTTCTGGGATGTTTTATTCCTATAAGCGGGGTATTCGTTTACCTGTTACACGTTTAAGGGGGTACGGATGACAGAATGTTCAGTAGCTTAATTTCCAATTATTATTTTTCCGATTGCTTATTAATACAACATGACATAGCTAATTATAATTGTTTTTAACTTATTTCATGCTAAAATGAAATAGGTGAGCTTTAAATTGATAATTCCTTGTTGATCCTAATCTTTGTTGGAAAATACTCATATTTAAATGTTAATTTTTATCTATTTGTATTCTCAATGGCTTATCTCTATTGCTCTATGTAGGGTAAGTGCTCCAATAGTCGGCCAGTCTCCAGTAGTCGGCCACAATGACATAAAACTCCTCATAGATAGTACATTTTTAATTCAAAATCAGATATGGCGCATTCACACATTCATGTACCTATCCTCAATTATCACCCAGTCGCAGTTAAGTTTTGGGTACTTTTTTTGAATTAGTAATGAGTCATTTCATTTTGAATGGTGTGCCCGTCATCCAAGATTGCGATTCTGCTTATTTTTCAGCTAAGAAGACACGTCTTCTTAAAATGGCCAATTACACTTATTAATTTAATTCTACTGTAAATTTGAGTGATTTTTATCTTAATGGAATGTCTAACATAATGTTTCAATGAAAGAGCGAACTCCTGGTTAGATTCGATTATTTTTTAAAGGGGTGGCCGACTACTGGGTACAGAATTCTTCTGCATTTCCAATAGTCGGCCATGGTAGGCCGACCACTGGTTCTAAGCAGTTTGGATGATTTATCCAGTAGTCGGCCACATACTTAATGTAGCTTTTCATTCTTAATATGTGTTCATCAAATTAAAACTAAATTAACTTATTGAAATACAGCGACAATTTAACTGTTTTGAGTAAAAATACCTTTTCCAAAGTTTATTTTTCTTGAAAAATAGTAATTAAATTAAATGTCTTAATTTCTTTTGACCACCATTTTGACATTTTATTGCTCCTAGTGTTGTAAATTTAATTGAAAATTCTAAAAGAGAGATTTTTAAATACGCATACGTTGAGTTAAAATTATAAGTTTTAATACTCATGTAGTTATTATCAAATGGTGTTTTAATAGTTTTTCTTATCAAATTTTATCTTAAACTAATGCAATTGGCGAAACGAGTGATTTGACTTCTATTGATACCGTAAATCAGGGTTACTTGGACCCTAGGGGGTTACTTGAGCCCACTACAATAAAATGATAAAACCTAGGTTTGGTACCTACTAATTGAAGACTTGCACGTAGTTCCTCGTTTCTCCACTAGGTAGAAGCCCTCTGCAGTCTCTAACGCTAGTACCAAACTCAGATTTTATCATTTTACTGTGGGCTCAATTAGCCCTCTTGTGGGTCCAAGTAACCCTGATTTACGGTACTTATTCGGCAGTTAATAAACATTCCCCAATTATAGGAGATAAGATGCATTACTTCAATAGTCACATAGGTTCAAGTTATTTAATGAGTGCCAAGCATGTAGTTATTCTTTCTTTTGCTATTATGCTTAACGTTTTGCTTTACCAAAGGTTCAAGACCCCTGTGCTCTATTTAGGATAATTGTTTCAAATGTTGGTACATTTTCACTAATGATTCTCCCCAAATGTTTGACTTCTTGAGTTTTCTTCGCTAGAGGATTAGAATTGTGCTGAGTTAACTTTAAAACTACATGGTTACATTGTTGCAAACTAAATTTTGGTTTGTTTTCAAGGTTATTCCTTGTTTACTAATATTCTTGTCGAAAGCTCTAAGATTACTTTCATGACATCCCGAGTTCCATTTACTTCTTTATTTCATCTTACTTCAATTAGTTTAAAACAAATAAACTTGCTTCAGTGGAACATTCTGTGCTAGATGAAGCCTTGATGGAGATTCCTTTCAGCGCATTTTTGAATGTATTTTTACTTGCACAGTTTTGGAAGCAATCATTTCTGAAACTACAGTTTTAGTTTTATGTTCCATATGTTGAAATTCCGTTCTAATGAATGTGAACCAGTTAAGTGCCGACGTGATTATTTGTCATGAATTGTGTCGACTCTATTATTACGTCTTTATGTTTACATAAACAGTAAAGCAGTTTTTCATTTCTTGATTCTTTGGTCATTATCACTAAAAACTGCTGTTCACTACAAAACTATTCCTGTTTTTTTACTTCCTAAGCAAGTACATTTTGTACATTTTATATAAACTTCCTTTATTTTGTCCCTTCTTGCATCTTTAGTAAGTGCTGCTGAAATTTTTTCTTCAGAAGCTTTTTTTTTAACTTTCTTTTAAGCCCAAACTACGTATACGCAATACGTAATACTTTGTACAACATTGTTACAACATTTATTTTATCTTTTATCACTTATTTCACAATACAAAGTTAAATCGTTTATTTCTGGAGATCGTCCTAAAACGGTGTCCGGGTTTAACAAGAGGAAGGGGTGGTTAATTAAACTGTGACAGATTGCGGCAGGGGGGGGGAGGTAACAAGAAATATGAGTTTTCACTAGTGGTACCCGCACGGCTTTGCCCGTGGTATAAAACTAAAACGTCATTTGGTAATAAATTCATATCGCAGAAAGAATACTCAATTTTAGTTATAATTCAACTATAATTCCTTAATAACAATTTGTTTGTGTGTTATAGTGTGGTAGGGGAGGGTAGCTTGAATTGTGAAACATTGAGAAAAGGGATGGAGGGGGGCCAAGTATGTTGGGAAAAAAGTGTTGCGCAATTTATACTCATACCCTTATGAAGCTTTTTTTGATGTTTTAAATTATTTTCTTTTTGATATAGACATATTTTTAGACGTTATTCAGAAAAAAATACTTTTTTAGGGCGAGTTTTTAAAATAAAACTGTTTTTAGGCAGCTAAAGTATAAAAACATTAATGTCCCGAGAATTCTGTGCTAATTGTACTGTCTAAAATTAATAATGGTAGATTGATAGTTAGAGAAATAAGTAAAGCACATAGTGTATCAAGAAGTACACTAACATGATTATCTACACAAGTTGAGTACCAGGTACCACGAAAAATATAACCAGACTAAGTATAATGCATCGCTGCAGGCCCGTCATTTCACGTTTTTAGAGGGAGTGGGGGACAAAGGGTGCAAACACAATGCAATTTCATCGGAAAAAAGCAAACACCACGCCCACTTATATATTAATTAACTGATTTCTCAAAACCGGGGGGGGGGCAATTGACCCCCCCTCCTGACCCCCAAATGACGGGTCGGTTCGTTGTAAGTTTCCCTTTGTTTTGTTTTTTTAATTCAACCCCTATATCAGATAAGATCAATGAAAATGAAGTGGCCGACTACTGGATTCAACGTGTCCGAGCACTGGATTTCTGTGGCCGACTACTGGAGCATTTACTAGTGTTGACAACAGCTTGGATTTTAACAATTTTTTTTTAGATTTCTGAAACAAGTATAGGTGATTCACTATCAGAAAGGTTCATTCTAAAGTTTTACCTTGTTTTTGTTGCTGTGTTGATAGCTGAAAGTTCTAGGTTAGCCAAGATCCACAAAAGATCTCTTAAATGGCCGACTACTGGAGCACTTACCCTATTCAAAATTGAAAGAAAATGGCGATTTTGAGACAAAATTTTTATTTTGAGCTTTTTGGATTTTTAAAAAAATTCCAAAACCCCACCTATGTGAATTCTAGTGCACCAAGGAACCTCTGTACCAAGTTTGATGAAAATCCGACAAAAACTGGATTTGTATAAGGAACAAACATACATCCATTTTTATATATATAGATGTCAAATTTTATTTTTATTTTAAAAAGATTTAACTTAACTCGATAAAATCCCAAATTGTAGTAAAAGAAAAACAAAAATACATGTAGGAGAGAGTGGTAATGAATGGGCCATGGTGATGAATAGGCCACTAACAAAATATGAAAAAGTATTTGCATGAATTTTTTTTTATGCCACCAATAGATGTAGCTATTTGTTCTACTAAACTCATCCAATTTTCATTCGTTTGCTCTGAGCCATTTTAAAACTAGAGTGGCATGGTCAAGAATCTGACTGAAAAGTAAGTTTTTCCCTTTTTAGTAAAACATTTCCTAGCTAAAATGTACCAAGTATTTCACTGCATACATATGTATAAGCTAGTCTTTCCATATCTATAAACTAATCTTAAGATGTATTTTGATGTTATCTAAACTCAATGTACTCAAAAAACCTAAATGTATTCCAAAAGTATAGGTGGGGCTGAATGGGCCACTATGTCATGGTAATGAATGGGCCACCTAAATATTGTTTTTTTTCCTTTTCTTTGGATTTTCGCATTAATATGAAACACAACTGACTGTAATAGATAAAGTTACTGTCGTCAAAATAGGTTTGTAGTAACTTCTAAATATAATTTGCAGATCTATATTATATTCCTATAGTACAATAGACCTCTGGTCGCAGTGCGTGGCTTGAAAAAGCCCCCCTCTCTCCTTCATATTATATTCCTCACAGTACAATTTCATTTTCTTTCTTGGTAACTTAAGTTAGATATTCCTGATGTCTATTAAACTAAAAAAAAAATTTTGAATTTTGACAAGTTTGAAAATGAAGATGAAGTTTTTGAAATTTATTTTTAATATTATTTTTGAAATATATAAATTTTGTTAAATCATAGTGTGTATTATCTGTTATTTTTTATATATATATTTGATGTTATTTATTTCTTACAATCTCATTATTTAGTCATTTTTCTGCTACAATTGGTATGCATCAGTTTTATTTTAATTGCATCAGTTTTGATGTTTATATAATTTTAAATCAGTATGATTTTGTACCATCATGTTAAGTGCCACATTTATTTTGTCATATTCAGCAAATAAAAGATTAAATCCACATGTTTTCATTGACTTCATTTAGTGGCCCATTCATTACCTTCGATGGCCCATTCAACCCCATAGGTGGGGTTGAATGGGCCAAATTTCAAAATTTTTATTTTCTATTATAATTCATTATAGACAGGTGCTAATCCAACTCTTATGACGTTTTTAGATAGCCAGATAAGTTAAGTAACTAAAACACCAATTTAGAGTTAAGACAAAATGTTAGAAAAAATTGCAAAAATTCAAAACCAAAAAGTGGCCCATTCATTACCACTCTCCCCTAATCAGTGGCGGACACAAGGGGGTCCCCTCCCTAATGCCACCTAATATTTTCCCCATTGTCTATAATCCTATTTATATACCTTAAGATCGTGCAATAGGGCAGAAAAACGTACAATAAAGGCCAAAACATACTAGTTGGTAGGTATGCAACTTCCTTGTAAAGCATGCAGCAAAAATAGACAATTATAATCATTTTACAAACACTTTTAAACAACTATTTATGCGTATTACACGGAGCGTTTGAAAAAATTAAATGGCACTTGATTTGTGCAGTGTCACTGGGACATTAAATTTTGCTGCCTTTCCATTTTTCACGATATAAAATAAACAATCTCAGTGTAAATTTTGTAAAAAGAACACTTAAACCAAATGTAAAAAATGCAATGTAATGCTGCATGAAAATTGCACTTCACATTTTCATTAAAAATCTAAATACTGATTAAAGAATTGGCTAAGCTTTTTTTCTTTATTATAGTTTTTTTTTTGCTTTCATACATAGTTTATTTAGTTTTATTTTTTCTTCTCACAGGCAATGTAAATGAAATATAGCTCTCATTTTGGAAAAGATTATACACGTATATACATATATATGTATGAATTTTTGTAATGGGCATAAAAGTACAAGAATGTATAATATTTAAGATGCGGTTCGTTTAAAACGCGGGGGGAAAAAAAGTAGAAATGGAATCGAGCGCGGTGTTTTCCCTTCAAAATCGTTAAAGCTCCCATTACGGGAACAGCCTATAACTTCTAAACGGTTACAGTTTTTTTGAAAATTTCAACAGTGCTGTACTGGAGATTTATACTTTTTATGAAAATAGTGAATTCTTTTTAGATGTTTTATGTAGTAGCGACGTTTAATGGGTTAAACATGAGTTTTTTATAAAATAGAAACTTTTCTTCCCTTTAAAATTAAAATTTTGTATAATAGTTAAAAATGTTGAATGAAATATTATTTCTTTTGGCCAACTATTCATTTTAAGTTTTGTCCGAAAATATGGCATCTTTGGTATTCGGCACAACATGGCACTCATCGGTACATTACTGTTACGTACCGATCATACCAAAATAGTGCTGAACAGATTGGGATATATAATGTAAAAGAAGAGAGCAAAATGAATTTCCCACTCCAACACTAACTTTACAACTTGTAGTACTCCAGGCCTCGGTGGCAGAAATTGTCAAACATAAGAGATTTTAGTTATTTTCTCCAAAACAGGTCGAACTTTAAGTGTGTTACAAATATAAATGCAAAATTTCATTTATGCAATCCAAATTATTATTATTTTTAACAGAAATTTACATTCAACGTTTGAACTTATTTAAAAAATTCGTCAGTAGCAGCTTTCTGACTTCAAAAAATCAAAAACTATCCAAATTTACACTGAAGTGACAAAAGTCATGGGATACCTCTTAATATCGTGTCGGCCCTCCTTTTGCCCGGCGAAATGCAACAACTCGACGTGGCATGGACTCAACAAGTCGTTGGAAGTCTTCTGCAGGAATATTGAGCCATGCTGTCTCGATAGACGTCCATAATTGTGAAAGCGTTGATGGGGCAGGATTTTGGGCACGAACAGACCTCTCGATGGTGTCCCATAAATGCTCAATGGGATTCATGTCGGGCGATCTAGGTGGCCAAATCATTCGTTGGAATTGTCCAGAATTTTCTTCAAACCAATTGCGAACAGTTGTGGCCCGGTGACATGGCGCATTGTCATCCATAAAAATCCCATCGTTGTTTGGGTACATGAAGTCCATGAATGGCTGCAAGTGATCTCCAAGTAGCTGCACATAAGCATTTCCAGTCAATGTTCGGTCCAGTCGCACTAGAGGACCAAGTCCATGCCATGAAAAAACAGCCCACACCATTACGGAGCCACCACCAGCTTGAACAGTGCCTTGCTGACAGTTTGGGTCCATGGCTTCGTGGGGTCTGCGCCACACTCGAACCCTACCATCGGCTCTTACCAGCTGAAATCGTGACTCATCGGACCAGGCCACGGTTTTCCATTCATCTAGGGACCAACCGATATGCTCACGTGCCCACGAGAGTCGCTGCAAGCGATGTCGTTCTGTCAGTAAAGGCACTCGAGTCGGTCTTCTGCTGGAATAGCCCAAGAAATCCAAATTTCTCCGCACAGTTCTAGCAGACACGTCCATTGTACGTCCCACATTGATTTCTACGGTGATTTGACGCAGTGTTGCTTGTCTGTTAGAATTTACGACTCTTTGCAGACGTTGCCGGTCTCGATCTTTAAGTGCAGGCGGTCGACCACTGCGCTGTCCATGGTGGGATGTTATGCCTGAAATTTCATACTCTCGGCACACTCTTGACACAGTGGATCTGGGAATGTTGAATTCTCTAACGATTTCCGAAATGGCATGACCCATGCGTCTAGCTCCAACTAACATTCCGCGTTCAAAGTCTGTTAATTCACGTCGTGCGGTCATCATCACGTTAAAACCTCTTCACATGAATAACTTGAACAGAAATGAAAGCTCTGTAAAAGCACTGCGCATTTATACCTGTTCTATGCGATGCTACTGCCATCTGAAAATTTGCATATTGCTATCCCATGACTTTTGTCACTTCAGTGTACTTGTCATCATTCAGATGTCAATTTTAAATATGTGATTTTTGTATATACAGTTGAGCCCGCTTATTAGAATATCGGTTAAAAGAATATCCCGCTTAATATAATACATTTTCAATGTACCGAACCGTTGTAATGCATTATGTTCATCCCGGATAATGGGATATCCCGCTTATTGGAATATTTTTTGGTGGCAAAATGGCTATTCTATTAAGCGGGTTCGACTGTATTTCAATGATTTTTCTTTTTTTTTTTTGCAGAAATGTTTTTTTTTTTACACATATGGGATTTTTTTTTTTTTAAATTGTGGATTTTAAACAGAAAATCATTTTTTTTAAAATTTTACAGTAACGAGTATTTTTAATACGTTTACATTACATTAATACTAGCTCATTAAATGAAAGGATATCATAATTTTTACTAAAATATTGCCACTTATGGTGATTGACAATGTTGACAGCAAACTTTTCATCATCCACGAGCCTTCCCCATGGGTGCAAGTTAGGCCATGCTTCCAAGACAGAAAATATTTGAGACCCCCCCCCCCCCATGCATACCCAAAACAATAAACAAAAAAAACATATATTGTTCAGCAAATTGCCTAAACTTGGGGGGGGGGGGGGCTTAATTTTACTTTTAGTAGCAAGATCATAGTTTTAAGTATAGTAATCGAGAGGGGGTTGGGGGAGATTTGTCGAGATTTTAGTTCAAAAAACCTATTTTTAAATGATGTTTAGTGATATTAGCAAGGGCGTAGCTAGGGGGGTGCAGCCACACCCCCTAGATCAGAGCCAATGGGAGGTCACTGTGACCTCCCATTTTATTTATTTTTTTGACAAACAATTTTGTCCCCTTTCATGCTTTTCATTGTAACATGCTGGTCACCAGCAAACAAAACTACTGTTTTGTTCTTTTAGAAAGATTTTATATCATCCATTGGTTTAAGGTGTGCATGACTGAATAAAGTATAGTTTCTTTGAGTTCATAATTTCTTTCTTTTTTGTGCAAATAGAATTTCAAGCACTTTTTTTTTTCTTTCTTGCTTTTTTCTTTCTGTTTTTATTGAAAAATTTGGCTTTTATGCTAATTTTTGGAAACTTTATATAAACTGCGTTATTATATACCAGCGTCTAGAGCACACGAATACGTTGGGCATCAAAAAGCAAAAGATAAACAGTTTTCGTCATTCCTCGCACTGAAAACGAGTTTTTTTTCGCTCGCAATTCTATCCTTACAGAGAGCGAAGTTTGAGCTGTTCGGTTCCGAGACTAATTTCGATGAGCTGGTTGTCATATTGTTTTGGTTGTTATGATTTCTTGCACAAATTTAAATAAAAAAACGGCCATTTTCAGGGATACCTCAGTCGCTTTTATCAAAGCAAAATCATTGCTGTGATGAAGTATCTAAAAGCACTTCAGGTGCTTCTGATTTAGAATTTCCTGCTGGGGTGCTCCGCGCCGTGTGATATTTTTAATAGTGAAGAGATTCCAGCGAAAATGGAACCGATATGTCAGAAATTTCTTTATAACTGTTCTCATTGTAATAGGGCCGTGGTGGCCCGATCGGTAAGGCATCGGACTCGTGTCCGAAACGACCCGGGTTCGATCCCAGCCGATCAAAGATCCACCGTCTTGATTAATGGTGACTGGGAGGCGTTAAAAATGTCGTGGTCACAAAGTCCTCCAAGTGAAACGATACCTCTGTGGGTGCTAGTGCCTATGGTTTGCTCGACCCTAGGTTCTGGTTCAAAATTAAGAACAGAGCGCTCTTCAGGACCCTATCCCGGTTAAACCACTAAGCTGGTAGGTACGGGGGACCCTGGAGGGTGAAATGAAATGAATGAAATCTCATTGTAATAAGAAATTCAATAATTTTTATCATTTGAAGAAAATTTATTCTGTGTTGGATAAGGACTTGCCAAAAAAATGTGCTACCGATGATAATTCTTTTAAATGTGGGTTGTATGAGAAAAGTTTTTAAATGCAAAGGTATTTAAGGGAACACATGAAAAAAATACATGCGAAGACAAGTGATCCGAGTTCTTTACAAAAATGCCCTCTCTGTGAAGAAAATATTTCCAAAATTAACATAAACATTTTCAAGAAAATCATGATATTGACCTAAGTATATCTCCTGCTAATAAGCGGATTTTGCCGGAAGACCAGTACCTAAAAAAGTGTCAAAAAAGAAGCTTTCGAAACATTCTGAACAAGAGTACCAGGCTATCGCGTTGTCAATAATTTTAAATAACTAAGCTTGAATTTCAAATTATAATAATGCACTATTATAAACATTTTTATGATAAATTTCAAGTGAAATAATATATTTATGTAATAAATATCCAGCTGAAATTATCAAAAAATCAGTGATTTTTAAAGCTATACTGTCCATAGGCAAATATTTAGTTTTGACACGATTTAACAGATCTTTTGAAATATTGAATTATAGGACAATGTTTGAGCGCATGTAAAAATGTGAACTTCAGATTTAACACTGTACAAATAGTTTTAAAGCATCACATTCGGAAATGAGACACTTGTTTTGAATTTCAGGGTTGGAATAAGTTTAGTTTTTTAATAAAACAAGAGGTTTTTTAAAAACTATTAATTTGGCAAAAATTTTACATTTTGAATAAATTTAAGTTTATTTTTTAATGTAATTAAAATTTAAATTTCATTAAGAATAAGTAGATCCAAACCTGGATTATTTTTTTATAATTATAAAACAAATAAAGTGCAACAAAGCAATTTTAAAAAAAAAAGACATTTTCAAATCAAAAATATGTTTGAAAGTATAACTTGAAATGCAATGCCACATCAAAAATTTTACTAAGGAAAATCTAAACCTTTTTAAATTTAGAATTATTTTTAGTTAAACTTTTGCAATTAATTGAAAATTTTGTGCACATAAATGATAAGTGAAAAGGGTCTTTTTGTGTTGAAAGCTTTCGGCTTGTTTCCAAATAAATATTTTGAAGCGTGATTGAGTGTCGTCTATGTAAAATAAATACACCATCAATGAAAGAAACGAGAAAAACTTCCTAAAAATGGGCTGAAGGGAGTACAGGAATCGCTATTTTCGACGAGAGATTTTGTTGCTACCAATAAAAAAAAAAAAAAAAGCACAACCTAACTGTTCGCTAGCACAGGCGAGAGTTCGAGCATGCGCAGCGACTTTGGTTTGTTTACATTTTGCGTTGTGAGATTCAACTTATTCGTGTGATTTAGACGCTAGTCGTTATTATATCTAGTATTGATTACTTTTTAGAAAATAATAGTAAGCTTGCCTGTTTTTTAGGAGAAAATTTTTAATTTACCGAATGAAACTCAGAACTTTACTGAATGATTAAAAAATAAATAAATGAAATACAAGAATGCATAGTGCATACTCATCTATCTACCAAAAGAGAGGTGAGGCATCACAAAAATAAATTAATTAATTAATTAAAGAAAAATCTCTACTAATAATAAAGCTGAAGGTGGATCTGTCTGTCCTTCTTTCCTTCCTTCCTTCTGTCTGTCACGCGCGTAGCGCCAAAACCGCTCGGTCGATTTTCATGCCACTTGGCACAAAATTAGTTTGTAGCATGTAGTTTTGCACCTCGAAGCGATTTTTCGAAAATTCCATTTCGTTCTTTCTTTTTTCGAATTCTTAGCGGAAATTCGATAAAATAGGGAAGAAATATTTCATACACATTTTCAAGTCTTATGTTATTCGAAAGCTTGAAATTTTCTGCACAAAATGAAGTTTTTTCGAAGTTTCTACGATCATAAGGAGAGCTGTAACAATTGTTTTTAGAATCCCGGAATTCAAGGCTTACCTTCAGTAAAGCAAGCCAAGCGATTCTAAAATAGTTGAACTCGAGAATAAAATTTGTTTGAAAAGATAGATGAAATGAATTATTTTATCAACGGAAATCAACTTTTCATGTTGTTACCATGGTTACGTGTTCATACTTATTTTTGTTTCGTTCTTTTTCCAGCATTGCCAGGCGTAGTATTTTTGATACTACGGTAGTATTTTTTCGGCCCAAATAAGGAGCGTAGTATTTTTCCGACAACCCTGTTTCCAAAAAAGTAATGACTTAATTAAAAGATTTGGCGGATTTTTTTTTCATTTTCATAGATTTCGCATTTCAGCAACATTGATTTTGGCAACGTTTGGAAACAGTAGTATTTTGTAGGGATGGACCGGATAGTGATTTTGCCGGATACCGGATATCGGATATCCGGTGGTTCATCTCAAGCCGGATACCGGATATCCGGAATTGAGTAGCCGGATATCCTGCGGATATCCGGCATTACAATTACATTGCATGTTCGCTTATTTTTATGTAATGCAGCTTCAAAACAATAAATCAAAGTTGTTTCTTGCATTATTTGTTTAAGAACATGTTAAATACTAGGGATGCACCAATTAATCGGCCATAATCGGCCCCTTTGCAGATTATTAATAATGGGCAAAATCGGGCCGATTAATCGGCCAAAAAATATTTTTTTTAATTTTATTCTTAAAGTATACCTTCACTAAGAAATTACGATAAATAATTTTATTAAGAATAATAATAATACTCACAGTTAATTTAAAGTTTTTAATAAATTAATTCTCCTACTTTGAATAAAAATACATACTGCCGTGCTAAGCGCAAAAGTGGTATTTGCAGTCGAGATCAAACTGAGAAAAATCTCTTTAAAGTTTTGCGCCACCACGTATTTGATTTGGATGATACTTTTCAGAAATTTTTAAAACATGTTTTATGTTCTCAAATGTTAAACTTTGTATGTGGATAACATACGTCACAAAGAGTAACCTGGTGGCGATAGCTCAATTTTGTTGAAAAGTGCAGATACGACTTTTGTGCTTAACACGGCAGTATAGACAATGTTGCAACATTTTTCATGTGGCGACAGTTTCCTCTTAGTACAGTGTTTTAGATAACCTCTAATTTTCAAAAAGAATAAAAGTCTTGAATTAAATTGCTACTAATTACTAAAAAAATTAAATTAAAAGTACTCCTAAATTGGAGTATAGACTCCCTTCCCCCCTTTTCTGAATTTTATGTCCAATTAACATAATTAACAATGTGTTAATGTAATGTTATTGACAATAATATGAAAATTGGTTCTAAGAAATTTGAAAAAATATTGAAATTATTTTGTGAAAATTGGAAAGAAAATCTTCTCTTGTAAATAAATTACTTCTAAACTCGGAATTGTATAAGAGAGAAAAAACAGTGATGACAAAATTGATAGTATTAAAAAACAATCATCCTTATCGTTGATCGGCTGAGCCCATTACTCGGCCGATTATCAACTACCAATTAATCGGTAATCGGAAATCGGCCAGTTTGCTTATCGGTGCATCCCTTTTAAATACATTCAAATTAATTTTTAAAGCCTCTATTTTATTGTACAGGAGTAGCGCTACATATGAAATGAAACACTAGCATATTGTGATCTTTCTAAATTATGTATTTTTATCAAAAGATACAAAACTTTTAAAAGATAGAATTAAATTTTTATGTGTGTACTCAAAGTTTAAACTTTTAATTATTCTTAGTTTAAATTTTAAAGCTTTTTTGTTTCAATATCATTTCAATAAGTTTCTACGTAAATGATACAATTATTTAATATTTCACTAATATTATATACTGATAATTAATTTACAAAAAAAGAAAAAAAAAAAGAAAAAAAACTAAGCTCAGATAAACTTTTTTTTCGAATTAATACATATTTTATTAGAATTTTATGAATTTAAACTTCATTACAAAGTAACACATTCTCTTATTTCTAATTTTGCAATAATATAAAGCAAAATTTTGCTTTAAAACTCTTTTTTTTAAAGAATAATATGCATGTAATTTTTCTAACATACAAGTTAAAGAAGAAAATATTAAAACAGGACCAGTGTGTTAAATAATAATAATAATAATAAAGTTATACTCAAATAATCAGTTAAAAATCTTATATAACTCCAAAAACAAAGGTATATATTTTCTGAAGATTCAAATCAGCAGCTTAAATATATTTTTAAGAGTTACGCTAAAGTTGTTCACTTTTTAAAAAACAAATGAGTGAACTTATACTTGAATGATCAACTTGAAATTTTACTTTAGTTCCAAAAAATTAAGATACACATTCTTAAAAGTAGCAAATTATCATTTTAAAGACATTAAGAGTCATGCTAAACATATTCACTTTTTTAAAAACAAATTAATAAACTAATTTTTAAACAATCACCTCGAAGTTGAATTTAATTTTGAAAAAATAAAGATATTCTTGGATGCAAATGTTATATTTATGGGTTATTCCAGTCAAAATGGTACAAATCATGTCTGAAATTGTCGAGTTAAGTTTATCAAATGAAGTAATTTTCGCCAACTAATCGTTGTTTTAAAAATTATTCTCTGCTTATTTGTGCATAATAAAGTGTAAATGGCTTGTATATGAGTCATTTATTAAGGGTTTTGAATAGTTTGACCACTTTGTGTAATAGAGGAGACCAATGAGGTTTGAAAAATATACTTCTAATCGCAAAGAAAAGTTAATTACAGAACAAGTATAAAATGGACTAAATATCCTAAAACTAATTCTGTCTGCAATTTCAAGAAAAAATATTTTTTTCACCATTAATGCGACTGTAACAGAGTGGACATCCCACAGTGTAAATTAACTATCATCAGCAAAGAATTTTAGGCTTATCTTAGTTGCTGACTATATAATTAAATGTATCAAAGTAATCACAGCAGGTACATTACTTGTACTTCTTTAAAAAAATATCACATTGAATGCAATTGCTTATTTTATTTCTGAAAGACTTGTAACAGAGTGAACAGTTTGAAACACAAAAAATCAGCAGAAAGGGTGTCAGAAGAATTTTTTGTGCTGCGCATTTCAAATGATTTTGTTGTTGCATTTCAGCTTAATATGAAATTGCATTTTAAGTCCTAGCAATTTAAAGCTGGGGCAAATCATTTTTTCTTCCTTTTGTCAAAGATTTTTTTTTTTCTTTTGAGTCCTTTATAAATGGCTTATGCCTAAATAAGTAATACTTGGTTACACACAATTAGATGGAGAACAAATTAAAAAATACAATTAATTGGTGGTAAATATTAAAATTAATTACCAAAATTCTGAAGAATCGGGACTGATATATGTAACATTTTCGCTGAAATGACCGGGCAATATTAGATAGGTTATTTATTGTATGTTATTTTCAATTATAATGAAGCAATAATAGTGGCAAAGTAACAAATATTTAATTACAACATCATTGGGTGTTAATAGATCGCAATTTTTGGTAGAAGTACAAACTAAAAATAAAAGAATTCAATAAATAAAATAATCTGAGAATTTATATTAAAAGGCACTGCGATTAATTTTTATGAACTAACGATATGATCATAAGTTTTTTTCAACCTTTTGTCGTACATTAATCCTTGAAGGTTATTAGCTTTTTCTTTCTAAATATTTTAACTAAAATATTTTTGAAAAGCTGAAGACAATCATACTTTATTTGGAAATTGTGAAAAATCAAATATGCAGAATGCTTCCATGTCCAGTACAAAGTCGAGGAAATAACATAATTTTTGTTTTAGAAGCAAAAATTGGTAAAAAGGAAAGATGAAATGTAATTACATCATCTAAAAGTTTTATCAAACAATAAATTTTTTAACTGGGATTTTTGTAAAAAAGAAAATATTCAATTAGGTCCTCACATCCTACCGGATAACCTTTACATAAATCCCGGATATCTCCCACATCAATACCGGATACTTTGCCGGATATATTGCAAAAATCTTCCGGATATCCGTATCCGGGGCAGTCAGCCGGATCGGATATTCGGAAGTACCGGATACTTAAAATATCGGCCGGATAGGCCGGATACCGGATAGTTACCGGATATCCGGTCCATCCCTAGTATTTTGTAATATTTTTTTTAAAGGAGGCGTAGTATTTTTTTGTTTCAATTCTCTGGCAACCCTGTCTTTTTCCCGGTGAAAATGCTTTGGGACTTTACTTGGCGCTTTTTTGCGTGTCTCGCGGAAGTGAAAGCTTTGAGAGACACTACGCAAAATAGCCAGGGCTACCACGCTTGGCGCGCCTATTTCCCATTTAGCGAGAAAAGGGTACCTAAAGCACAGATTAACCAAATATCGTATCAATTGCGATATTGCATAGTTCTTTTAAAAGTGTAAATCAGTGTTCATTTCAATGCAGACAAAAGGGATATGAATTGGCGCGACGACTTGGCCATATATTGCCAAGCTTTTCGACATATCGCTATGTTGGCGAAAAAAAATTTTCTTTTTTTTATTTGGACTCAATTTGGCGCTATTGGCGATATTTTGCGAAAGATTCACTAAATGATGTTAAAATCGGCGATGTTTAGGAGATTAATCATTTAAAACATTTTTTTTGCATTGTTTCGTGGCAAAATAGGGATATAAATGCTTGAACTGTTATCTTGCTCACTCCAAGCACTATTTTAGCACTTAAGTCATCTACTAAGAAATTTACATGTAAAGTTAAGTAGCGTGGGGTCCATACCAGATTTTTATATCATACTTTGAAGGAATTATAGTTGAATTACAACTAAAATAGAGCATTTTTTTCTGCTATATCAATTATTTTACAAATGAATTTTTAATTTTTCACCACGGGCAAAGCCGTGCGGGTACCGCAAGTAAATAAATAAAATAAAGAAGTTCAGCCTTGCAATACTGTCTCACTGTTTTCAAATTTCATCAGCCAATTTGTATCGCATAAGAACTTTTTGGGAGGTTACAGTAACCTCCTTTTGGGGTTCCACTGCTTGCACCCCCCCTAACGTGAGTCCTGGTTACGCCCTTGGATATTAGGATAAGGTGGTTCAATTTTTTACGATGTTAGAGGAGGAGGCACAGAAAATGAAATCCTAAAAACGAAATTGTAGGTCATAATTGATTAAGTTAAGAGAAGGGAATGAATGGGGCCGAAGAGAATCAACACCAACAAAGGAATTATGCCATTGCAGTTCGTTTATTCAGAAAGAGAAAGAAAGGCTTCGATACAAATAGTTTTAGATTGGAATAATGATTAAAATGTACTTTTAAGAAATCTGATTTTATATTCCCTTCAGTTTTGTTTTCTTTGGAAGTAAATATTGAAGGAATGAGATCGATTTTTTTTCCGTCCCATGGTCCGTCTTGGCGATTTTGTCAAAACGGAAATCCGTCCTGAGATGGAAGGTCTTGCATCCATGTCTCCAGCTAATCTGGAAATTCGGAAAAATGACTATTTTAGCAGGGTAGTGGGAACTTCGAACAGTTTACCGGAAGAGGCGGTAAGGAGCAATGGAGTAGATAGCTTTAAGAGGGCCGTTGATCTTCATTGGGGTCTTTAATTTGACTAGGACCAGCCCAGTTAGGCCCAGAGCCTGCTGCTGGTCATCGCATTTGCATTTGTATTTGATAAATAGTGTGTTACAATATTTAATGTTGCTCAGTACCCCGTCCAGAAATTGCCATCTTCCTTTCCTCACAACTTATTAGGTATTAGAAATAAAACTATATGTGAGTTTTGCACTATTTGTTGGTTTTTTCAATAGTTAGAAGATCAAAATAATTATTCTAATCTATAAATTCAATTCAGTATCAATTTAAAATATAATGTTATTTTTAAAAAAATATATTAACCCTTCACTGCACGGTGTGCCAGATCTGGCACAAACCAAATAAACCCTCCTATATTCCTATGATTTTTAAATGCAGTTAAACTGAGCTTTGTGCCCCTTCTGGAACATTGTTATAATAGTTTAGTGTGATTTTTATGCACTAGTTAGTTGCACTAGTCCAGGTATTACAGTTCTTGCTTTTGAAAGAAAGAGTGTCTGCATTTCCGTTAGAAGTGTTCTTAGTCATTATTTCCTTTGTTCTAAAAATGTTTAAATATACTTAGTGGAAAGTTTGTTTATACCACTTATGGCACAAAACACATTGTAGATTATTACACTTATTGGTATACAAAGCATATGCTATGTGCTTTGTGCCATATATAGAGTAAACAATTAAAACATCATTTTTGGTGCACATTTTTAAGATTAATTTTTTTTCTTCATTTTTCCTGAACTCAGGGCTATTTAAATAGTAACAAATGATTTTTTTCATGAAAATATAAAAAATCGTGCAGTGAAGGGTTAAAATGATGTTTCCAAATTTGTGGAATAAGAATTATTATAGGAGGTCACAGTGACCTCTCTTCAGGACTCCTCCTGATTCCATGAAAAGTAATAAAGAACGATTCTTGAAAAAACACCCAGGTGGGCTGGTCTTTTGTAGAAAAACATGGGTTTTTTGAAACCTTGCCTCTGACACGTTATTTATTGGCTGCTCTTAAAAAAATCATTGCCAACTAATTCCAAAGTAGTTTCCTCTACATGACACTAATAATTATTCAACAGATTGAGGGAAATTAATTATTTAACAGTATTTCTTGATTGAATAATGCAATAAATATCAGCTATAGGTACTATTTATTTTGGGTATTTTGTTCATCTCTCTTAAAAAAATCTGGTATGGACCCCACACTACTTCCTTTTACGTGTAAATTTCTTAGTTAGTAGTTACCTTAAGTGTTAAAAAAAGTGCTTGGAGTGAGCAAGGTAACAATTCAAATATTTACTCCCCTAATCTGCCACGAAACCATGCAAAAAAGGTTGTACAATGGTTAATTTTCTAAATATTCCTGATTTTATTTAATACCATTCAGTAAATTTTTCGCAAAATATCGCCAATAGCGCCAAGTTGAACCCAAATTCAAAAAATAATTTTTTCCCCAACTTGGCGTCAAACACTTGGTGACATATCGCCAAGTGGTAGCGCCAATTCATATTACTTGAGTCTGCATTGAAATTAGCAGATTTTCCCCAAAAAAGGGGTAAAACACACATTGGGAACATTCGAATGCAAACACAAGGGGAGGTGCACAACTGGACCCTCCTCGGAGCCTACATACCAAGCTAGAAGTTTCTACGGCATATATATTTTTAGTTATGCGACATACATACGTACATACAGACGTCACGAGAAAACTCGTCGTAATTAATTCGGGGGTTGGTTGAAAAGGATTTTTCGGCTGCTTATATGTTAGTAGGTACATATACACGTACTGACAGGTCGAAAAAACTGCTGAACATTCATTCGGGGGTGAGCAAAATCAAAATTTAAACTCAAATTTAAGTGATTTTTTTTTGCGATCACAATACTTCCTTTACTACGTAAAAGGAAGTAAAAAGATCGTCTCTTTCTCAAAAAAGGTCAGGCTCGCCAGCTTTTTAAAATTGTGCTTTACAACTTATAACATGACCGCTATACGTTTTAATAAGGAAACCAATGTCAATTAAGTGTAAACAATAAGTTTGCTCCCAAGACCTGCAGTAGGTTGTTGCTAAGCAAAGAAGGAGATAAAAAAAACTGCAAGCCGCTCCAACCACCTGACTAAATGCATACAATTTATCTGGAATAGGCTCACTTAAACTTGTAAAAATCAAGGATTCAAAAGTAAATTTTTGTTACCTACTGATTTTCGTATCAAGTTGCTCAGCTGTTCCTCGACGTCTGCATCAATTGAGGAAATTTCATCAACCTATGGTTTCATTTCGAACAAAGTGGGAGATGGTTGAGGCACTGAAAAAGACAAGAAATGAGAGAAAGTGTATTGTTATTAAAAGGCTAAATCAAATAATGCGGAAATTGCTTCG
Organism: Uloborus plumipes; assembly: GCA_038373865.1. Lineage (NCBI taxonomy): Eukaryota > Metazoa > Arthropoda > Arachnida > Araneae > Uloboridae > Uloborus > Uloborus plumipes. The sequence continues at coordinate 37,164 of JAXGGA010008375.1, forward strand.
AGTGGCAGTACTAACATGTGATCTCGTGAATGTAATATAGCAATTTTTTTTCTTTAAATAATTTAAATTGCATTGAAAAAGGTCATGTTCCTAATAAATATGTTTTTCCTACTTTTGTGGAACACATTTCTAAACAATAAGCAAATTTCAATCTTATTTTGCACAATTTGATAATACATTAAAATTAATTATTTTGTTGAAATAAATGTGGTCTTTATTCCAATATGTTTTGAAAATAGAAAACAGGGATCAAAGTGGTCAATTGACAAAATATAGAACACTTTTTGGAAAATATGGAACATTGAAAAACAAAAATATGCATAACATATAATAATTATTCATTTATATATAGTTAGACATCATATTAAAATACTTACCTTTTAGTGTCTCTGATGCACATAAGTTAATATACATACCTACTTGATTTATTTCTCCCCCCTCATAATATAAAAATTTAATTTATCACAAAAAATGATGATAATAATATGGAAATGAACACTTTATTCCAATTAAAAATAACAGAGATAATTACATTCAGCTGCTCGACTGTTTCTGAGCAGCCTTTAGTTAGTTTCTTATTTCCTGCCGTTATCAATGCTGTCCCGGCCTCAATATCAGTCATGGATTTTCGTTTGAGTCCTAATTTCAACTTGTTGTTTCCTTCATTTATCATTGCTTGAGCAGAATGAATGATATCTTTTAATCCTTGAAGTTTGTTTCTCGAATTTTTTGCTATGTCATTCACTTTAGGCTCAACATTTTTCTGTTTCCTTTTTTCCACTTTTTCCTTCTCTTTTTTCTCCTTGTATTTTGAATGTGCTGTTTTGTAATATTGTATCATTTCTTAACTTACGTCGACTTTCTCAGCAGAGTGTTTAACAGAGTCTTTAATGATTCTCAGTCCAACTATAGTGTCCATGTCCACTGTCCAAACTAATATTCGGCTTGTCACTGGTTATATTTTTTTTATTTATAGAAAAGCATCTTTCCACAGAAGCTTGTAAATGGGAAAAGGTTAGAGCTGCTTTAACCAGTGTGGTTAAGTTTGGGTAGCGGTAGCGAATATATTCATTTTGGTCCTTCATGTTGAAAACGAAATTCCAGTACTTGTCAATAGGGTTATCTGCTATATTCTGAGGAATATCTTCATTGTTTATGTACATGTGCCACTCATCAGTTACTTTATCGATGTTATTTTCAGGTATCACCTGAGGTAACACATTACACAGCTTTCTGATTACTGGCAATGTATAATCATTTGTTTCTTTTCTGACTATAAGATGCAACACTTGCAAAGAGTATAACAACTGATTTTGTAAAGGTATCTTTTTGGCAAGATGGTCAAAAACCGCAACATAAAAGTGTTTGGCATTAAGCAGAAATACATCTTTTGCTTTACTTTCAATTGCACGCCACGCTTTTCGAGCACTGTTTCCCACATCAATTGATTTTAATGGAGCACTATCTGTTACTGGATCTACATCGAGCAATTTTTCCCCGGTTTTCCCTTTGAGAGCTTCTTCTTTGCTTAAGCACCGCATAATTTTCAATAACCAGGGTTGGGTTTTGACGTCAAAAACCAGTTTTTGACATGACATGTCGAAAACCTGTCAAAAACGTCAAAAACCTGTCTAAAACTCAAATGCAGTGGTTATTGAGATTTTTTTTAAACATATAGGTTTTCTCATCCTGAAAAATATTAAATAAAAATTTATGCATCTTATCAATCAAGTTTAATAAAAATTAAATTAACAAATTTAATGAAAATTAATTCGCATTCTTTTAAATTAACTTGTTATGCCGCGAAAAGTTAAAAGTATTAAAAGTTAAATCCAGTTTTTAAAGTAGTTTTGTTTAAATGTTTTAATAACTATTATATAGCTATTTTAACAATCTAAAAAAATCTTAACATCAGAATTTAAAGTGATTTTTTTTTTCTTTTGAGTAAAAGCAAAACTAAATTAATCAGTACTTAGTGTACAAATCTGCTAAATATATTTGATCAAACTATTTTATCTATTTATTTCTTAGTTAAAATTTATTAGTTTAAATTAAAATAAAAAAAATCACTTGTAAAAATTTAACCCAAGACATACAGCACTTAATAATTGTACCCACTTCATTTTTAAAATAAAAAAACCTGTTACAGTAATTTCTCGAAGCAATAAAGCCATATTCAAAAGCCATATGTTTGATTTTTTAGAATGCTAGTTACCATTATTTACTCCCGAGTCCTTCAATTATGATTAGGATTGCTTATTACACTTTATTTTAATAACCTAAAACTCCAAAAGTTTACTTCAGTGTCTGAAATTAAAAATTGTCAAATTCATTTGAAAATGTATTTTGATTATCAATATCAAATTTAAACATGTTTTGGACAGAAATTTAGATTTTTGACAATTATGTCAAAAACCATGTCAAAAAATGGTTTTTGATATGACGGTAAAAACCACGGTTAAAACCAGATAAAACCTCCGACTGTCAAAAACTTGCCAACCCTGCCAATAACAGGTCACGCAACTCGTCATGTAAAGGTGTATTAGTGTCTTCTTTTGCTGAAGAAACTTCAGTATATCTTCAAATAATAACCCAACGCTAATCATAAAATGCAAGTTGGATTGCAGTGAAGGGTCTTTCAAAACCTTCCTGATACTTGTGTATCTATCCAGCTTTACTAAAGACATTTTCTGCTGCGGGAGATCTATAAGAAAGTACTCTTTTACAGCTGGCAACAGCTCAAGCATGCGTTCACATACAGCAACTACAGAAAGCCACTGGTTACTCACAAACCTTAACACTTTGGAATATTTACAATCAAAACTATCCATTTGTTTTTGCAAATCTTCCTTCCTTGAAGGAAATACGGCAAACTAAACATGAATATTTTGCAAAAAATCAATAATATTTGAAAAATCTTCTATTAGAAGTCCTTTTCCAAAAGCATTATGAATAATGTGCAAATTGCACGTTCCCACATTCACTATTCCAGTTTCTCTCAAAGTTCTCACTTCCTTATCCATTAACTGAAACACTGTTTTGTTCACGTTTGGTCCATCAGACCCAAGAATTATTAGGCGTTTAAAACTAAATTCAGCGTCAAACTTATTTCTCTAGCTTATAGTACATTTTGAATGGCAGCGAATATAGTTAGCGCTGTGGCATGCCCCAGCAATTCGGTACCCAGGTATCTTTCAGCTATTTCATTAGCTCTAGTACTCCAAAATCTGATGTACACATCTAGCTGTTCTAAATTTTGGTCATTTAAAGTTTCAACAAACATGATGGTGTAGTAAGGATTTTCTTTCACGAATTCATTGGTGATGAGCTTTAAAAAATATGGGGCAAGTCCATGGGATAAAGAATAGGAAACTTTAGCTCAGGATAAAGACATCCGAGAGCATATTTCTGATTCTGGAAAAAATGGTTGACAGATTTTTAAGAGTTGTTTTTTTTAAGAATCAGGCAGTCAAAAAACTCGACATTTTTGATTTTGCTGAAAATTTCAGAGCATGGTCTTTAATTAAAAATATTAAACACGTGTTTTTTTATTTTTGCACAAAAAATTTTTTTCTTTCCGTTTTGGGAGGTCAAAGTTGGACTTCGCTCTTTTTTCAGTAAAAACATGCCAACTTAGATAAGCCAATACTTTTTGCTTTAGAAGTGAACCGTGGAACTGACAATTATTTTGTGTTCTACTATATCCCCACTAATTGTAAGTACATAAATATTTGTGGACGAGTCTTGGCGCAAAGGTCAGAGGTCACTCAAAGTTGTACGAAAAATAGTTTTTTAATGCAACTTTGACCGACCAAATTTTCTTGTGGCAACAGCAAACCACTGAAGTGTATATATCAGTAAATACCCACTAAAGAGCACTATCCAAAAACATGAAGATATGTGTTGTTGATATTTCGCACATTGAAATATTTGACTCTGAAATTGAAGAAATTGCAAAATTACCTGACTTTGAGGGTCATTATCTTTTTGCATCACGAGTGACCAGATATAAAACTAGCTGGAGTAGAAGCCTTTCTTGTCCCAGAAACACAATCAGTTAACAAATCTATGGCTACTCTTTCGATTTTTGCATAATTCGGCTCTAAAAATTGAAAAATGAGTGTTTTTCGGCGTTAGAGAAAAAAGGCCAATTACCTGTTTTAAAATATGTATTGCTATTATTTGTTGCACTATTATATCACAGTTTCCTAACTAGCTGAAATGGCATCTAAAGATGGTTATACAGTTGAAATCAAATTGAAAATGAATTCCTGAAAACACTCAGTATACGTCAAAAAACTATATTTTTTTATTTGTCCAGGCGACGTTTTTTGTTACTTCTCTCTTTATTCCGTTCGGCTCCAACATGGTGAGCAATTTCTGTACTTCTTGTCGTTCTAGTTGCTGTAAAACAGGAAAGCAGTGTATCTTAAGTCTGATATAAAGTAATATATCCTGTCACTATCAAGTTTATAATACTAAAAGAATATTTTGAAATGGATAAAAGACACAATCTAAGTTAAAAACGTCCTATATCAAATCTACCATTTTAGCAACTGAAGCTAAAAACCTTCTAAAGAGTACCAAGAATCTAAATGTGTTTCAAAGAGGTTGGGCTCTTCCCAACAGAAAAAAAGACACATCTCTCTTATAAACAAAAGATGTATGTCTATAATATTTTCATGAAAGGAGAAGAAACTGGTATAAAATCATTACCAGAAAACACATCCAAACAAATGAGAAAACAAATAGGTCATAATGGGGAAAATTATTTCAACCTTCTGAATACATGACTTCTTCACAAATCAGAAACCTCTTTAGCAGAATGTCACTTCTTAAAAATCTTGGTACATTAAAGCATCCCGGTGCAGGTCTGGAAATTTTTGATGACATTCATGACAATCGAGAAAGAGGGCACAGCTTAACAAGTTTTTTTTTTTTTCAGATTATGTCTTTTATCAATTTCAAAATATTCTTTTAGTATTACTAAACTTGATATGACTATGATGAACTTGATATTATTTATATCAGACTTAAGATATACTGCTTTCCTGTTTTACAACAACTAGAACGACAAGTACAGAAATTGCTTACCATGTTGGAGCCGAACGGAATAAAGAGAGAAGTAACAAATAACGTCTCCTGGATAAATAAAAAAATATAGTTTTTGACGTATACTGAGTATTTTCAGGAATTCATTTACAAGTTGGTTTCAACTGCATAACCATCTTTAGATGCCATTTCAGCTAGTTAGGAAATTGTGATATAATAGTGCAACAAATAATAGCAATACATATTTTAAAACAGGTAATTGGCCTTTTTTCTCTAACGCCGAAAAACACTCATTTTGCAAAGTTTACAGCCGAATTATGCAAAAACCGAAAGAGTAGCCATAGGTTTGTTAACTGACTGTGTTTCTAAGACAAGAAAGGCTTATACTCTAGCTAGTTTTATATCTGGTCACTCGTGGTGCAAGGAGATAATGACCCTCAAAGTCATGCAATTTTGCGATTTCTGCAATTTCAGAGTCAAATAATTCAATGTGCAAAATAGCAACAGCACATATTTTTATGTTTTTGGATACTACTCTTTAGTGGGTATTTACTGATATATACACTTCAGTGGTTCGCTGTTGCCACAAGAAAATTTGGTCGGTCAAAGTTGCATTAAAAAACTATTTTTCGTACAACTTTGAGTGACCTCTGACCTTTGCACCAAGACTCGTCCACAAATATTTATGTACTTACAATTAATGGGGATATAGTAGAATGCAAAATAATTGTCAGTTCCACGGTTCACTCCTAAAGCAAAAAGTATTGGCTTATCTAAGTTGGCATGTTTTTACTGAAAAAAAGAGCTAAGTCCAACTTTGACCTCCCAAAACGGAAAGGAAAAAAATTTTTTTTGCAAAAATAAAAAAACACGTGTTTAATAATTTTAAGTAAAGACCATATTCTGAAATTTTCAGCAAAATCAAAAATGTCGAGTTTTTTGACTGCCTGATTCGTAAAAAAAACGGCTCTTAACTACATTGTTTGACACAAAAGAGTAATTATTTAATGCTTCATGAATTATCCAAATTATTTCTGATTTGGAGACTAAATCATCAGGATTGAGAGTCCATGGTACTTTAGTGGCTGTAGATGTAGATGCTTCACAACTTAAACTCATACCTTTGCCCTCAGCAAACACAAAACTTGCTTGGGACGTGTCCTGCTTTGCAAGATATAGTTTTTTGTGGTTTGAGGAACAGGAGTGCTGCAGTAGTTGAGCTTTTCCACTGTTTCCCATTTGCACAGTAACTCTGCACAGAGAACAGTAAGCAGAATATTCATCTTTTCCCTTGATGCACCATTCGTTAACTATTGCTCCAACGTTATCTTTCAAATCCAACCAATCGCCGCGAAAGGAGTCAGATGCCTTGGCATGTTTCAAAAATAAAGTGAAGTAAGAAAAACAAATAACTAGCAACACATTTTAAATAAATTGAAAAAAAAAAAAAACTGCCAACACTTTCACTGAGAGAACGATGAAGATCATTTGTTTACGCGCGACCACGTGAAATACAAAAACAGAAACCCCTAACGTTGCCAAAGCTTGACAAACAAAATTCTTTGAACTGCTTTGAAGAGCGTAATCACCCGGACCGGTTTCTTTGACGTCACAAGGGCAACTCCGTGCTTCGCCAACCCTAAACGCCAAAGGAGGAAAGAAAATGTGTTCAACTGCACTGCCGTGCTAAGCACAGAAGTCGTATCTGCACTTTTTGAAAAAAATGAGTTATTGTCACTAGGTGATTCTTTGCATCTTAATTTACCAAAATATAATTTCTTTCGTTGATATACGAAAGGGAAATATAAAAAAAAATCTTCCATAAAAAGTGGTATCTGCTCATTTTGTGTTGTTTGCTAAGGATGTTTAAACGTAAGTGACAAATACTAAGCATTAAAAGTGGTACCTGCGTAGTTACCCTTTTTTCCCTTAGTATAATGTAGATACAACGATTATACCTTAGTAATATAGCATTTAGTAACGCAGCAGCTTATTTTAACAGAACTCTAAAATTTAATTTCCCTCATTAATCGAGTAGTCTATGTGGGTAGATAATAAAATAAACACGATCTTAAATTAGAGTTTATTTAAAAATTGACCACTTTCTATTTGGATATTTATTTAAAACACAGATGTCTGAAAATAAAGCGTTCGTAAAAGTTCATAACTGATTCTTCTGCGCGAAGATTGGATTTCATTCTTTTCATGTTTGTTTTTATTTAAATATTTATATCGTCTGCTGTCAAACTTATCTTTACACTCGGTTAATAGAACTGTAAAAACCCTGGCATTTTAATCTAATGTGATTTATTATATAAAAATTTAACTTTTCATAGGTCAGTATCTGTAAATATAATTCTCAAAATGTTTGTAAAATACAACATGCAGTTGAACATGTGCAGTTGGTATCACCGATTTAAGAAAAAATAACATAATCAACAATCTTCTTAATTCAGAAAAAGGTATAATACCACAAAGTTGCTTTGCATTTTGCAATCAGTTGCCGATAAGCAACAAAAACGAATAATTATTGGATTTATTAAGCTTTTGTAGCTGCACTTTATGCAGGTTGGAATGTTTACTTTTTGTATTGCATTTCTGTATTCTATATATATCTTTTGTATAATGAGTAAAAAATGTGTTATTTAAATATAAAATATAAGTTTTATTTTAATTTATCACATTTATAAATTATTAAGACCCATAACTCAATTCATGAAGCATTTTACTATATAATTAAAATTAGGTTAGTTAAATATTAGTAGCATGAACATTTATTTAACAAAAATATCATAAACTACATTACAATAATACTCATATAGCATCATACATTGTATAATATCTTTATTAAGCATAAAAGGATAGCTTTGTTAACACACCGCTTCCCATCTTTATTTTTAAATAGTGCATTACTAAGCTATTTTTGTCGTATCTGAGCAGATACTGCTGAAAATGACTAGTAATAGTCACTCACGGTAAAAATACCCTAGTAGATGAACGCGTCTGTCAGGGGAAATTTTGCAGTAACTACATTTATTAATTGTAGTAAAATAATTGTAACAATAAACATAACTAATATGTTAAACCAGCTATTTACAAAGCAGTTACACTAAGATAAATTATATTTTGAGTTACAAATGAAAAGTAATGAGCTGCAAAACTTTAACCGTGAATATCTCAGTTTGAGTTCACCTGCAGATACCACATCTGCGCTTAGCACGGCAGTGCAGTGGGAAGAAGAGGAGAGCTGACGCTAGCATCGAGCACAAACATCGCCCTCTCTCACTGAGTCACACTTTCGACCCATTTGGGAAGAAAAACATGCAAAATTGACAGTAGAGACTAGGGCTGCGACATCAATGTCGATGTTTTGGAAACATCGATGTTTTTGTTAAAACATCAATGTTTTTTCCTTTTGAATTAAAAATATAATAAAATTTCTCACAGAGAAGTGACATCGATGGAAAAACATAATCTTTGAAAAAAAAAACATTGACATAGACAAAAAATAGACCCAACAACATTCAATTTCGGAAACATCATCACCAATGTCTTAACCCTAATACATACGATATGCATTCGGAATTAATGTCTGACAAAAAAAGTGCAGGAGCCCCTTAGTTATCATTTATTGAATCTCATTTTCACACGCAAATAGTCTGAATTCCCGTCAAACATGCAAAAATTCGTCTTTATTTGAAAAGTGCTACAGCTGAGCTCTTATGATCTACCATGCAAATTAAGCTCATTTATGTATTAAATCCACAATGTCTGGCATAGAAAAAGAAAGAAAAGTAAATCTGCTGCTGCCGGTGTCTGAAATTTCCCAATACTATACCTCTTTAACCGAATAATAAATGCATTTAAAATAAACAGATGGATTTTTTCTTGACACATCATAAACATTAACGGCGACAGGAAAACCTTCTCTGGCCTGTTTTGTTTGTTTTTTGCAGTTGACTTGCAAAACGCGGTGTTGTACGTAATTTCACTCATAGGTAAATTCACATTTCTAGCTCCTAATAATAATTGTTTAAAAAAAAATTGTGTCTCATATAATCAAAATAATTCTTTCTCATCAGTGAAGTGACGGGAAATGCTATGATACATTTTTTTCTTGGACTCATTTTTGAGGTAGATTAATTTTCAATCTTATTCAAATAGAAAATATTTAACCTTTTTCTATAACTAGTTTGTCTTTGCATGTTTTACTATCAGTTTTTATGCTATTCAAGGGTCAAATCAATACATGTTACGAAATTATTCCTTTTCATTTGTATTAAGGACTCAAAATTCAGTATTTTCAATATATTCATCCAGTACTTATTCTTTGGTATTGCTTAAATTAATAAATATATATATTTATAAAATTTATTACTGGCTTAACTTCGACATTTTTGAAATAAAGGTTTTATTTAACGTATTGACGCAATGCCAAAAGAATTCCCTGACCCTCTTGAAAACATTTGTTAAAGATTTTCGTGTGTGTGTAGTATATTAAAAAATGTATGCTATATAGTTGTAAAAAGATCAATGTTTTAAAACATCGATGTTTGAGAATATCGATGTTTCTTGGTCGATGTATCAATTCCATAGATGCTGTAATTTCTAAAATCGATGTTTCGTAAACCTCGATGTTTTGCCTTGTTTTTGCCTTGATGCACCCCTAGTAGAGACCAATAGCAACAATGAATTATCCTAAGTACAGTTTTTGACCTTTTATGAAAAAAATAGGATTTATAGGAAATATAGGACGACTTTTATCCCTGAAAAAAGAAATACTATTTTGATAAAAGCTGGCTTAAAAAAAAAAAAAAAAAAACAGGTTTCTTCAGTTTGAAAAATATGATAAAAGTGCATTTATACAAAGACTGAACCAAATGATTGAGAAGGACAGCAGACTCATGTGATCTTTTAAATACTTTGATTAAAATTAATTTTTAAACAACCATTGAACCAAACTAAAATCCTGATGAAAAACAATAGTTTTTTTTTTGCTTTCATATTGCACAAAGTTTTTTAAAAGATACCTTATTTTTAGTCTTGTTTAATGGAATTATTGAAAAAAAAAAGTGATTGGATTAATGATATAAATATATAAATTTTGTTGCAATTAAAATTAAAAAAAAATGTTGAAAAAAAAGTCTGCTTTTTCAAATTGAAGCTGGCTTATTCAAACAGATTTAAAAAAATAAAAAAAAAAAAAACGAGTGACAATTTTTGCCCAGCTAAAATGGAACTACCCTAGAAGGTTCAGCACTTTTATAACCGATTTCAGAGCAACTTTTATACTATAATCTGCAATATGAGTTTTACGAATTTTTCGATTTAAAAAAAACTCCACAAACATACAAATTCAAAACAACTGTTATCTTTTCAAAATTTAAGTATCTGACCGCAGATAATTATGTTAAAAATCATCTACAATTTTGCTGCGAAACCTCTATGAACAAAGTAATACCACGAAATGACTCTGCAAATTATCCTTCAGAATCTATGATTTTCGTAATGATTTCTAGTTAAATGTTAGGAAAAGTAAATAATTAAAATGGCGTTCCTTCTTTTGATCGAAATGAAGACAAACGAGGCGAGAGAAACCATCATAAGTTACCTTTCTAAAAGTTCTTGTGATTCTTACACAAGCAAATTTCTTTCTTTGAAGAAAAATAATTACAAAACTGTATTTATGGAATAGGTACTTGAATGCTTTGGCCAGAAAGAACAGCATGTTTTTAAACTGAAGCAAAGTATACTACAGTATATTAAGTAATCGGAGTTGCAAAAAGGAGAAGAGATTTTCGCAAAACGTCTCTCCTTTTTGACTTAAACTAGATGTTTCCTCCTTTCCATCACTCGCTTTTTTAGTCATCTCTCTTGTTTACCTACCTTCTTTTACGAAAGGCATCCATAGCAACGCCAGTCGTTTGTAGCGTGGAACCCAAAATTAATTTTGAGACTTCGATCTTGTTGTTTGACATCATATGCCTTCGATATAAATGCTGCTTTTCAAAACTGCGCTTGAGAAACTTTGTCTTCGTTCTAGTTTCCTGAAGTAATGAATAAATTGTCTGATACTCTGCCTAGGAATAACATTTGTTTTGCAAGCGACCAGATCCAAATTCAAGTCACGAACTAAAAAGTCGAAATCCACATTCAAGCTAAGAACGAAAAGTGTCTCAAAATTTTAAATTGTTCTGCATCTTTACTTAATGATCAAGACAAGTAAGTTTTAACTTTGATATTACATTTTCTTCTATTTAGCGCTACGAATTCTAAGTACGGTACATTTCCGTAGAAGAACCAGATGAATCAGAGCCAGTTATTCCCAGGGCCTGATTATGGCACAGGCCAACTAGGCCTGGAACTGGGCCTCATCTTCCTAAGGGGCCCCTAATTTTCTAAAAACTGATGCATATCATTAAAGAATTGCATATTTTTAAGAAAAAATAATGATACATAAATTGAGAAATAAAAACAATCTCTTTTGATATTTTTATTAGTATTTATCTTATTTAGTTCATTTTATTAAAGAAATCTTTTTGATTTCTTTTGCGAGAATTAGCTAGGGGCTAGACATAATGCATATAGTGCAGCTGCATAGCGCCATGCAAAGTTACATGCAATGATGTCCAATAAAGGCTTGTATCGCCACTGTGAAAAAGTTGAAAGATTTTTTTGTTGTTGACGTAAAAAGGCAGAATATAGAATGGGGCCTCTAAAGAATTTTCGGCCTTAGGCCTCACTTTTAGTTGATCGGGCCCTGGGTATTCCGGTGCTAAACCGGAAAAATGAATGAAAAGAAAATCGACTTTTAAACATGAAATTTTGAAAATGTACTTTTAAACATGATCTTGTCTAGCGAACGTGTGTAGCCCGGAGTCTTGAGGATGCCAGGCAGCTTATTATTTTGTTTTGGTGAGGTAGACCCTAAGTCAGCTGAAGAGTTCAGGTTTGGGAGAGCCTGGGAGTGGTTTGTCGCTGCCTGATCCTGCTCATCGTTGAGTGTGTAACCGGGCTTCACTCTATCGATAGATACCCTAACGTCTTTGACACCAATTTTGAGGACCACCGTTTTGTCGTTGCGCTCGACCACTCGGTAGGGACCTAAGTAGGGAGGAACCAACGAGTTTCGTACTGTATCATCTCTTAGAAACATGTGCGTGCATGTAGCTAAGTCCTTGTGTACAAAAGTTCCACGTATGGCGTGCCGGGATCCCGGTACAGGCCGAAGTCGTGCCAAGTAACAACGGAGCCGATCGACCATGGATCTAACATCCATGGATTGATCATTTCTTGTTAGCATTTCACCTGGGAGGCGTAATGGCTCTCCATAAACTAGCTCAGCTGCTGATGCGTTAAGGTCCTCTTTAATGGCACTGCGGATACCCAGAAGAACCATCGGAAGCGCTTCCAGCCATGAAGAGTCGTTATGGCACATCAAGGAGGCTTTCAGTTGGCGGTGAAAACGTTCCGCCGTGCCATTGGAACACGGATGATAGCTTGTGGTACGAGAGAGCCAGAAACCGGAGTATTTTCCTAACTGCGAGAACAATTGCGCCTCAAATTGTCGCCCCTGGTCTGTTGTGATGGTTTCGGGACAACCAAATCGAGAGATCCATCCAGTGACAAAGGCGTGGGCGACTTCTTCGGCTGTGATCCCTTCCAGTGGCCAAGCCTCTGGCCATCGAGAAAAATGGTCAACGGCAGTCATCAAGTATTTGTAGTTCTTCACCAAAGGAAGAGGTCCAACCAGGTCAATGTGCACGTGTCGGAATCTAGATTGCGGTAAGGTGAATTCCTTCAGTGGGGAAAGGACGTGTCGCCCCACCTTCGCCTGTTGACATTGTTGACAAGCTCGGGCCCAAACTCGGCAGTCACCCTGAATGCGTGGCCACACGAACCGGGAAGATACTAGTCGTGCTGATGCTCGGGTTCCTGGATGACTGAGGCCGTGTAGGGAGTTGAATACCTGTTTTCAAAGTGATGTCGGAACGAAGGGCCTCGGCTTTGGCAGCGACGTGTCGCAAATCAGCCTCGTGTTACTATTATGAAATTGTACAGATTCCAGGTGTAAGGAGGAGCTCTTTGATGACAGTAGTTCATGTAGTTCAGGGTCGTTCGCTTGAGCGTTGGCCAAAACGTCGATGTTGACCGGCGAAATGTTAACAGCTGCGATCCGAGAGAAGGTGTCCGCAACCACATTATCGGCTCCGCTGATATGCTGTATGTCGGTAGTGAATTGCCCGATGAAAGACAACTGGTTTAACTGAACCGGTGGAAGTTTATCTCGTCGCTGCTGAAAAGCGAACGTGATGGGTTTGTGGTCAGTATATATAGTGCAATGATGAGCTTCCAAAAGATGACGAAAATGCTGCACGGCCTTAAAGATAGCCAGCAGCTCGCGGTAGTATGCTGGCCATTCGACTTGCATGGGGGTGAGCTTTTTGGAGAAAAATCCAATAGGTTGCCATCCTCCGTCCACGAATTGCATCATTGCTGCTCCGACACAATGGCTAGATGCATCGGTGAATAGTCCCAAAGGTGCTTCCTGTGCGGGATAGTACAGAAGTGTCGCATCCGACAGCATCTTCTTAGTGTCTTCGAATGCCCTTTCCAGATCAGGGTTCCATGCAATTGGTTGAGATCCGCGTAGAGAGGCGACTGCTTCATAAAGTGGTGCCTGAAATCGGGCAGCGTTTGGCAGAAAACGCCTGTAGAAATTTATCATTCCCAGAAAACGGCGAAGATCTCGGGCTGATTTGGGGAGTGGATACTTTTGCAAGTCCGCGATGCGCTCAGGCAGTGGCCGAGTGCCGTTGACGGAAACCTCATATCCCAGAAAAGTGACAGTATGTTGCCCCAAGACGGTTTTTGCAGAGTTTATCAATAAGCCATGTGCGACCAGCCTTTGAAATATCAGACGCAGATGCGTTTTGTGTTCTTCCGCATTCTTAGAATAGACAAGAATGTCGTCGATATAGGGATAGCAGAAATCTAAACCTTTGAGAACTTCGTCCATGAATCGTTGAAATGTCTGCCCTGCATTTTTTAATCCAAAACCCATGAACGGGAACTCGAAGAGGCCAAACGGTGTAATTTCGTAATGTCCTGAGTGATGCCGGATAGCGCAAACTGCGATTCCGCTTGCGAGAACCATAACTCTGGTTTTTCCGGCCAGAAGGGAGGAAGCTTGGCGGTCACTCTCAAAACAGACTGCGGTACAATACTTGGCGAAATTTGAGAGTCCAACGTCGCAGTGGCAGTCGTATTTTTCTGCTCCTGCATTGTCTGCTGTGCTTCATTTAAAAGCAATTCCTGCTTCGCTACTATATACTCTAAATCAGCTATTTTTTTAATAACTCTTGTTCGGACATTGTACAGATCACGTCTGAGTCACCAATTTAGTATAAAATATATCTTTATTAATAGTAGACTACAACTGTCAAACCTTGTCTCCAATTCATATCTTAAATTTATTTCTCGAACGCTTCCGCTCGCTCTTTTAGCTCGCTCTGCCGTTATCAGATAATCCTTATCAAAATATCTTCACTTCAAATCTTTCGGCCGCCACAATCTGAAAGCTAGTGAAATGGGCCAGTTTTTAGTAGATTTGATCGGTTGTAGCTCATACGGTTGTTTCTGAAATTTTTGACTGAAAAGTTTGATGAAATTTCATTTTTGAGTGTTTCCAGTGTTTGAAAGCTTGTAACTCACTGTGAAGTGCGACTATCTTGATGAAAAAAGTGTCATTTTAAAGAATTTTGTCTGCTCTTTCCAAATCCTATACTATAATACGAGAGATGTTTGTAATGTCGAAAATCGCCCCAGAATAAATAAACTCCGGTAAACTTGGGGGTCTGGGGTTTTTGGCCACGGAGAATCGATTGGCGTCGGTTTTGAAGCGCTACGGTCGAAAAGTTCGGAGTTACAGATAGGATTCATTAAACGTTTGAGAAGATTTCTTACTACGCCATTTTCTTTATGATTTCTCTTATTGTTACCGTTTCATAGCAACCGCGTGCTAACAATGGATTTTATATTTAATCCCATCAGCGTAAATTTATGTTTTTCTGGTATTTGGCAAATAATTTTTGGCAACATGATAGAATTGTTATTGCTTTTGAAATTTAAAAGAGATCGGTTAAAATAAAGTTAGAATTGGGTATGGGCAGCGGTAGAGCCGCTATATAGACAGGCCGACGCATCAAGCTTAAGTTTCACCACTTTGGATCCAACTCATAAACTTTCACTTTCATTTTTCATTGTTGAGGAATTAGGGTTACCAGAGTAAAGTTTCGGGACATTGCCAAGCTTTGTTAAATTTACGTAAAAAGTTACCAAAAAGCGATAACTGGCCAGAAAAGACAATCCTCACACACGCGCTGGATCCAAAGTGGTAATTTTGATGCTTCGGCTCGTCTATATAGGGGCCTGAGGCCGCGGTAGTCCAATCGGTAAGTCGTCGGACTCGTAACCGGAGGGTCTCGGATCGATCATATAGCCGCCGATCAAAGGTCCCCCGTCTTCATTAATGGTTGCTGGGGGACGTTAAAAATGTTCGTGGTCACAAAATCCTCCAAGTGAAACGAAACCTCTGGGGTGTGCTGACTCAAGGGTTTACTCGGTCCTTACGCCTTCTTCAAAAATGAACAGAGCGCTCTTCAGGGCCCCATCCCGGTTAAAAATCGAGTTGTGGTATGTACGGGGGGGGGGGGACCTGGAGTGTAAAGTGAAGTGAAAGTCAAAACCAACTGGAACCAAATGCGTACTGGGAACAGGGACTCTGCATCCATTCTCATCAACCCCTCCCGCGCCTTCGGCGCCAAATGAAATGAAATTAGGTGTGATTTTACGGTGAGCGTGGATTAAATAGGGTAGTGATTTTTAAAATAAATTACGGCTGTTTTGAATGCGTAATTGCAACCAAAGGCTCAAAAATGCTTTTCAAGTTTATCTAAATAAGTACTTCGCACTTTAGAAAAAAACGCGAGTTTACAAACCTCTTTTTTTTAACCGAGCAGGCTCGGTCCCCTGGTACACGTTAGGGGTAATACGAGGAATGGTTGCCAAGTCGAAAATCGCCCCAGAATTAATTAACTCCGGTAAACTTGGGGGTCTGGGGTTTTTGGCCACGAGGAATCACGAGGTTTGGTTTTTCTAAATAAATTTGTCAAAAATATTGAACTTCAACACACTTCAATCTTTACACTGCTCACTTTGTACCATTTCTTTAATTGCGTAGTTTTTTTTTATTATCATTTACATTTTATTTCCTATGACTTTTCAAACTTAATCTTTGTATAGAATAGTTCCCTTTCCAAACTCTAACTTTGTTAAGAAAAGTTTACAATGGTGCACTTTAACCGGTTATCTTTTCACCAATGGTTTCACAAATTTTCTTATGGCATGTATTGTTTTGATAAATCACAATTGAAAATTTAAATCTTCGAGTTAGTTTCGATACCTGTTTTTCTCGAGCGGAGCTCGGTCACCCGCTGGTATGTACTTAATTTGTATGTAGGTCCGACAGGAAGTTCAGAAATTGGTCTTTTTCTCAAAATTTTGTTTTTTTGCGAATTTTTCTTAAATATAATATTACTCGGTTACGGTTAAGAATTGACACCGCTAATGGGTGGTTCTATACTCCACTTGGGCTCTTCTATCACCCCTTTTCGTATTGCAGATTCGATCAAACTCACCCTGTATAGAGTAAGAGAGATTAGGCTTTAATAGCATACAAATTGATAAAATTTCACTCATTTAAATATGAGTATTTTCCAAAAAAGGTTACGATTGCAATGAATAAACAATTTAAGGCTCACCTGTTTTATTTTATCATGAAAAAAGTTAAACATAATGCAACACCGGGCAACGCCAGGTAATAATCTAATGAGGTACTAAATTAATGTATACGAAAAATATAAGTGAGTGAATCAGAAAATAAGCGCATGAATATCTGAAGTGCAATGAATAAGAAAAAGAATTTAACTTTATTAAATAGATGGGTTGCACGGTCTACCTTGAGAATAAAACTTTTGTCAAGCGACGCGTTCTAAAAGTCCCGATTAGATTATCAAAGTGTCGATATTTTGCCGGCATCCAGAGATAAAAATCTGTTATGGACCTCACACTACTTCCTTTTTACATGGAAATTTCTTAGTAGATGCATTAAGTGTTAAAATAGTGCTTAGAGTGAGCAAGATAATCCCCACTTTTTTACTTCCTTTTACGTAGTAAAGGAAGTATTGTGATCGAGAAAAAAAAAACACTCAAATTTAAGTCAAAATTTTGATTTTGCTCACCCCCGAATGAGTGTTCAGTAGTTTTTCCGACCTGTCAGCACGTGCATATGTACCTACCAACATATAAGCAGCCGAAAAATCCTTTTCAACCACCCCCGAGTTAATTACGACGAGTTTTCTCGTGACGTCTGTATGTGCGGATGTATGTGCGTATGTGTGTCGCATAACTCAAAAACTATATGCCGTAGAAGCTTCTAGCTTAGTATGTAGGCTCTGAGGATGGTCTAGTTGTGCACCTCCTCTTGTGGTTGCATTTGAATGTTCCCAAGGGGGTGTTTTACCCCTTTTTTTGGGGTACATCGGTGTTAATTTCAATGCAGACTCAAGTGATATGAATTGGCGCGACCACTTGGCGATATGTCGCCAAGTGTTTGACGCCAACTTGGCGACATATCGCCAAGTTGGCGAAAAATTTGGCGCCAAAATTACTTTTTGAATTTGGGTTTAACTTTGCGCTATTGGCGATATTTTGCGAAAAATTCACTGAATGCTATTAAAATCAGCAATATTTAGAAAATTAACCATTGTAAAATATTTTTAGCATTGTTTCGTGGCAGATTAGGGGAGTACATATTTGAACTGTTACCTTGCTCACTCCAAGCACTTTTTTTAACACTTAAGGCAACTACTAAGAAATTTACACGTAAAGGGAAGTAGTGTGGGGTCCATACCAGATTTTTTTGAAAGTTAAAAGACGCGTTTGTTGTCAAATATCAAATTGCTACATTATGTCACAATTCAATATTAAAGGCTAAAATCTTTGCAATTGTTCCGAACTAAAAGGAATTATTTGCCTTGTTATAATCATCATAGGTGGGCCTCGAAACGCCATAAAATAAAATACTTTTAAGAAACAAAACAAGGAAAGAGGGAACCAACAATACATTTAAAAGACGTAGCCATAGCAACGCAATAAAACGTTAATAATTTGATCAGAAAAGAGGTTTTCGAACTCAAAGTTCAAACGCTTGTAACTTTTTTTCTAGTGGAGATAAAAGCTTGGTTCTTCGACTGTAAGTCGAATCAATTCTGGGGTTAAAAATATCGCTCTATTCAATGGCGTAAAAATCAAAACTGTGGAATAATTAGTTTAGTTTTTATTGATGGTTTTAATGAACCAAGTATTGCTTGAAATCGGGCGAAGCTTTGCAAAAAGCAAGTTTAAAAATTGAAGAACTCACGCTGTGTTTAAGTTAGAGAATCGAAACAAATTGCATAGGACGGAGAAAATTTTTCTACTTCCAACGATATATAACATTAATATGTGTAAGTAATTTTTAACCCCAATATTCGGCGATTTATGTGAAAATTGCCTTGAATTCAAATGAAAAAAGAATCGCTTATCGAATCTTTTCAAACATAAGCCCATGTTTCAATCTGAGAATGTACCTTTCATATTCAGCAAGAATTTTTCAAATCGGTTCAGTGGTTCCGGAGATTACCCGGAAAATGCATACCTACAAAATTTACCCTCTCTCTTTATAATATTAGAAAAGATGAAGAAATACTTAAGTTATTTAAAAATCTGCTATGGGTCCCACACTACTTCCTTTTACGTGTAAATGTCTTTGTAGATGCCTTAGTGTTAAAATAGTGCTAGGAGTGAACAAGATAGCAATTCGAACATTTACACCCCTAGTTTGCCACGAAACAATACAAAACAAATGTTTTACAATGATTCATTTTCTAAATATCGCCGATTTTAACATCATTCAGTGGATTTTTCGCAAAATATCGCCAATAGTGCCAAATTGAACCCAAATTCAAAAATTTTTTTTCCCCAAGTTGGCGTCAAACACTTGGCGACCAAAAGCTTGGCGATATATCGCTACATACCAAACTAGAAGCTTCTACGGCATATAGTTTTTGAGTTATGCGACATACATACGTACACACAGACGTCACGAGAAAACTCGTCGTAACTAACTCGGGGGTGGTTGAAAATTATTTTTCAGCTGGTTATATGTTGGCAGGTAGGGGAGAGTTGCCTAAAACGGGATAGGCGGGCAAAACGGGATAGTGGGCGTTGGAGCTTGACTATTGGTACTATCTCGCAGGAGACAGGCTAAACTGGTTCCCGACCGCTATGACAGCATACTCAGTTAATATCTTAACTCTAGCCACGTATATCACAAAGAAATATTTTTTCAAAGTTTTCAATTGAGATTTTTACTTATTTTTTACTTTTTTCGACTGCAGAACAACTAGAATTGTGGTTCTCCGTAATTCGGAACAATTCCGGTTAGAACTGTATTTTGTTCATAGCTCTTTCAGCAACAATTTCATGTACTTAAATATTGCTAGTGAGTGACGGTTCTGGGGACAGCCCTTTATGTTGTCAAAAGCATCATGGTCGGGCAAAACGGGACACTTTTATGGTGCCCAAAACGGGATACAATTTTGATGTGTCCCGTTTTACCCGACCATTTCCATTAATGTTTTTTCAATGTGTTTAAGCAGCTCGAAGCGAGCTAGAGGTTCGCAAGTGGATGTTCAACCATCCTGACAAAGATATTACTAACTACGAAGTAGGAAATATGTTCAATGCAGCATTTTAACGAGCAGCTCTTGTCGAAACTGCTGTGTATTGTGATGAAGGTCATCACCTTTTTGTTCCTTCTCTAATCTTTCAGAGAAAGTAAATAAAAAAACTCTCTCTGATTCCTTGCGACACTGTGTGTTGGCTTTTCCTTTTTGCCTCGAATGGTGAAAAATTCGTTTTCTTCTTTCTCAAGGTCATCTGACGTCACTCGGGAGAAGTCGTAGTCTGTGATCTGAACATTGTAGCAGTTGTTGCCTCGGTGCTA
>JAXGGA010008376.1:0-57322 GCA_038373865.1 Uloborus plumipes
GCTCTATCGAAAAGTTTTTTTAAGGGGGAAGGAGCTGTACTGGTGCGCCATTTTCACAAGTCTGTTTTGTGTTATCATCGCCTGTGCGATATAAGAATTCCAAATGCTTGGACCTCACGCAGGGAAACTTTCAGACGTAAACACGCTGTTTTGTGTCTATTAACATCAAAGACGAGGAACTCTCAGGAATGCGAGCAAATAGTCGACGAGTGTTCGTTTTCCAAGAAACCCCGCCATGTGTTTTTTGTAAGCACTGTATGATGGCAAATGGTTGACATTTGTTGCGCCCAGCGAGAATTCCTGTTTAGTGTGAAGCGACATGCAATGACACTATTCGGAGCATAAATTCGAGGGAATGTAAACCTCTGACAAGAGAACGGTAATAACTCTCATAATTCTCGGATAAACACAGACGGTCTGATAAACCTAGCGGTCGGGGACCCCCGAGGAGTCCGGGATTCGAGATGGGAGGGAGAAGACTCTCGGAGAGCGGACGAGATGGTCATGCTTGTCGCGCAGAGTTCAAAATATCATCTTGTATAATTTGTGTAACATAGCTGTAAATACTGTAGAATTAAATATGCTAGTATTTTACGTGCATCCTCTGTTTCAATCAACTAACAAACAGAGTAACCAAAACGTTACAATGTTTCTATGTTAATGTAAGTGTATAATTATGGTAAAAAACATTGGGTCAAGTTAGCAAAAATTGAACGTCGAACATGTTTGTATAAAAACTAGTATTTGAACAGGTCAGGGGAGTATACATAAATGACTATTTTCAGCTAATAATATGCTAAAATAAAATAGTTGTAGTGAATTAATTGGGTGGTCCATATGAAAGACACTAGTCTTTAATGCTTAAGTATACAAAAACATTGATGCAATCGGTTTCACATGAGGTTTTTCCATCGGCCGTCTGAATTCAAACAGCGTAGAATCACCCATATATATTTGTATGTTTGTTCCTTATACGAATTCAGTTTTAGTCGGATTTTCATCAAACTCGGCACAGATGTTCCTTGATGCACTAGAATTCACATAGGCGGGGTTTTGAAATTTAAAAAAAAAATCCAAAAACCTCAAAATTAAAAAAATTTTGTCTCAAAATGGCCATTTTCTTTTATTTTTGAACTAGCTGCGTGGCCCGGCGTTGCACGGGCTTTAATGGAGTGAAAGCAGTCTGAGAAAACTACTCGCCGCCAAGGTGTTTCGCCTTCAAAGTAGTGAGGAAAGTTTAAACAACCTACTCGCCACCAAGGCGGCTCGCCTTTAAAGTTGCGAGGAAAGTTTCAACAAACTACTCGCCGCCAAGGCGGCTCGCCTTTAAAGTACCAAGGAAAGTTTCAAGTTAGACTCATTTGAAGCCAACGTATATATGTGCTACATAAGGAAAAAAACGTTGAAAGAATAATTAAACACTACCCAATGTAAAAGTACTATTGCAATTAAATTATGTGTTTAGTACCAATGATACAAAGTAGTAAAAACGTTACAAAATTATGACGAATCATATTATTTACTTAGATTAGTAACTATCTTAAGTCATTAAACAAAGAAAAAGAGAAGGTTTGAGTCATTTGAAACCTACTTACCTACCTATTACATAAGAAAAAAAAGTCAAAAGAATAAGAAAACAATAGCAGTACGAAACAAAAACTATTGAAACTATTTTGAAAGTTAAAAGGCACGTTTGTTGTCAAATATCAAATTGCTACATTATGTCACAGTTAAATATTAAAGGCTAAAATCTTTGAAATTGTACCGAACTGAAAGGAATTATTTGAATTGTTATAATCATCATAGGATGGCCTAGAAACGCCATAAAATAAAATGCTTTTAATAAACGAAATGAAGAAAAGGACACCAACAATGAATTTAAAAGATATCGGCATAGCAACGCAATAAAACGTTAATAATTTGATCAGAAAAGAGGTTTTCGAACTCAAAGTTCAAACGCTTGTAACTTTTTTTCTAGTGGAGATAAAAGCTTGGTTCTTCGACTGTAAGTCGAATCAATTCTGGGGTTAAAAATATCGCTCTATCCAATAGCGTAAAAATCAAAACTGTGGAATAATTAGTTTATTTTTTATTGATGGTTTTAATGAACCAAGTATTGCAAGAAATCGGGTGAAGCCTTGCAAAAGGCAAGTTTAAAAATTGAATAACTCGTGCTGTGTTTAAGTTAGAGAATCGGAACAAACTGCATAGGACGGACAAAATTTTTCTGCTTCCAACGATATATAACATTAATATGTGCAAGTAATTTTTAACCCCAGTATTCGGCGATTTATGAGAAAATTGCCTTGAATTCGAATAAAAAACGAATCGCTTATCGAATCTTTTCAAACTATAGCCTAAAGTCTTTCTGAATAAATGGACTATTCAACACAAAAAGAATTTTTCAAATCGAACCAGTAGTTCCTGAGATTAGCGCGTTCAAACAAACAAACAAACAAACTCTACAGCTTTATATATTAGTAAAGACTAGCTGCCAGGGCAGCTAGATTAGCTTCCTGCGGCATGCTGATGCATAACGTCCCCCCTCTCTAACTTTTACCTCATTCTGAAATTATATTATTTGATATAATTTAATGTTCATTCGATTTCAAGACATACCACGCACGTGGCCCGGCGTTGCACGGGCACTTCGTGCCCTGAAAGTAGTGAGAAAAAAATTTAAAGAAATTACTCCCCGCCAAGGCGGCTCGCTTACAGGCGCTTCACGCCTTTACTTTTTTCCTATATAAAAAAAATCATTCGAATTATTGAGATGCTTCACGCCTTCAAAATGGTGAGGAAAGTTTCAGTAAGTTCAGGTCGCTCAAAGAAAAAAAGCAGACATAGATACTCAGTTTTTAATATAAGTAGATGGCTCTTCAACAAATAAATGTTTCAAAATATTACCAGTAGCTAGCGATAAAAATTCTACGTAAGTGGTCCGCTTATGAGTTTCGTGTTTGATTTAGTTAAGCCTTCATTCAAAATTCTCATTATCATTGTTATTATACTGTTTCATAGCAACGACGGTTTGCAAGAATGGATTTCATATTTAATCATTTATTAGGCTTAATCGCTTTAAACTTGACTACTTATTGATATCTTCGCTAATTAAAATCGTATAATTATATCAATTGAAACTAAAGAAGCTTGAAAAATTACCTATCTATCGGTACCTGGTTCGACTTTCAGTTCATTGGCGTTCAGGAGAAAGAAGCGTGACATAGAAAGATAGAAAGATAGTTAGAAAGAAAGATAGTGAGAAAGATACTCAGTTTTTAATATAAGTAGATAGATAGAGTAATAGAGATAAGCTTTTAAGCATGCTAATTGATAAAATTTAACACATTTAAATGTGAGTATTTCCGACAAAGATTACGATTAACAATGAATTATCAATTAAAGGTTCACCTATTTCATTTTGGCATGAAATAAGTTTTAAAAAAATGTTCTAATTAAATTGGAACATTGGCACAATTATTGTATGATACAGAAAAATTAGAGGTTCTAACTGATATTTAACCCATTTATGCCCAGTAGCCTAAAAACGGGACGCTTGTTAGTTACTGCATACCTGTAATGGGTATATTATTTTACTAAAGCTGTGATATTTTCTCGAGTTCGAGTTCTTTTTTATTCATTTGCAAGCACTTGCTGAATGAAATAATGTTGTGTACGTATTTTGACTCAAACCAATAACGTTCCCTTAATGCAAGGCATCCACAAATTTCAAAAGACACCTTCTACTGCCAGAGCCATATTATACCATGATTGTTTAATGGAATGCCATTATTACTAGGAACCGAAAGATAAGGAAAATACGATAATACATAAGCATATGACAGTTGTTTGTTTTTAACAATAATTATTATTTTTCAGTTAAAAAATTAAACTTATTTTGTGCCCCCCCCCACCCCCCGTAGATTTTTTCTGGATCCGCCACTGTACCATTGCCATCTTGCACTACGATACTGATAATTTGTGTATTATTTACTATATATCGCTTAAACTCGTATCATTTTACCTTTGCACTTTTAAATGCTAGCGTGCCTTTTCATTATAATTATTTAAACACTCCTCCCCCCCCCCTGATATATTTTACCGTATCTTTCTATTAGAAGCATAATTCGCCTGCCTACGCATTTTTCTCCACTGTTCTATGATCATCTATGAGACATTTTCATTACAAAATTACAATTTTAAATTTGTCGACGGCCTCTATAACTTTCCTATCATATTCTCATTACTCAAGTCTATTTTATGCAAACTATATCAGGGGTGGGAAAAGATGGATGCAATTTCGGAGCAGCTAAATTTCTGTTTTGGAGAGGAAAAATTATTATTTTGGAACATACTGAAGGGGAAAAAAAACACCGTTTTGGAGCAGTCTGAAGCAGGAAAATTTCAATTTTAGCGCGACTGAAGCAAAAAAAAAAAAAAAAAAAGAATGGCATTTTGATGCAAGATTCAGCAAAATAAAAAATCAAATTAGGAGCAAAAGTAGCAAAAAAAAATGGTGTAAGCTGACTCTTTTTTTTCATGGTTATTTATTTTCAATAAAATAAGTTATGTAACTGTCGCAGCTTTTAACGAACATGCAAACATTTCTGTTCATACATTTTAAATAAGTATGGCGAAATTCAAGCTATGACTTAGTATTGTGATTTATCTGTTGCCTTTTTAGCCTACTTTCCCGTTAAAAAGAAAAAAAATGGGGAAAAGCATGAAAAGTGGTTAATGCATCATAAAATTGTCACCAGGTCCAAAAAAAAAACAAAAAAAAAAAAAAAAAAAACCCTCAAACAGAAATAAAAACATTTAAAAAAAATCGAAAAATTAAAATTTGAAAAGTAGGGTTTTGAGATGGGGAATTTGTGTGTCGGTCTGTCTGCCCCCCCCCCCCCCCCCCAATAACTTTTTTGAGTGAACATTCCGATTTGACAAACTTTTTTTTGTTGGAAAGAACTCGGCGAGTACAGCACATTCCCATATTTGATTTTTTGATTTGAAAAATTTTTGGTGTAACTTGGAACCGTTCAAACAACCTGTCCCGCGATACTAATGTTTTAGTGAACAGTCCGATTTGAACGAACTTTTTTTTGCTCGAAAGATCTTATCAAGGATACTTCATTCCCGTGTTTTTAAATTTCCGATTTAAACAATTTTTCGTGAAATATTGAGCCGTTCAAACAAGCTGTCACCCACTAATAACTTGAGTGAACAGTCCGATTTAAACATACTATTTTTTGTTCGAAAGATCTTGGCAAGGATACTTCTTTACCGTATTTAAATTTTCAATTTGGAAATTTTTTTGTTCAACATTGAACCGTTCAAACAACCTTTCCCCACCTAATAACTTTTATGAGAACCGTCTGAATTGAATAAACTTTTTTTTTGTTCGAAAGATCTCGCCGAGGGCACCTCATTTCCATATTTCGCTTTTTGATTTGAACTATTTTTCGTACAATATTGAACCGTTCAGAAAAAGACTTAACATTGCACCTACGAGGAAATTTAAGTTTAAATTAGATCCTGAACTCAAAGGCGGATTTCCTTCAAACTAACTCTGTTTGAAAATGGTTTTGATAAATAATGTGTGCAAAGAACTTTTCTGAATGAGCTGCAATGAGGACTCTTGACTATGACTCCAACATGATAGAAATGCAGTCTCAGAAAAAAAATGACCCTCTCCTACCATTATAATTTTAGAGATTTCGACTTCAACTGAAGAATCTAATTTTTTAAAACCGACTCCGACACCGAATCTTCGACTCCAACTCCGCCCCTATGGTAGAAATACAGGCTCGGATAAAAAGACCGAGTCCTACTATTAGAATTTTTGTGCCTTTGACTGACTCTACCTGTCGACTGCGACTGATCACTCCGAATTTTCAACCCCAACTCTGAATCCTCGACTCTAACTCTGACTCAGCAAACATTGCAGAAATGCAGGCTGGGAAAAAATGACCGACTCCTACTCTTAAAAGAAATAACCGTGCAGACGATTTTTTTCTTTGTTTATTCATTTGTTTTAGTTATTGTTTTTTTCTTTTTCGGCAGACGATTTTTTGTTTAACAAAAATTACTCATTTGAGAGAACATTTTATTATTTATTTGATCAATTATTTGTTTTTAATTATTGGCAACGGATTACATATGAAATTCGAGACTTTTTTAGGAACTATTTTTTTTTTTTTTTTGGTTTGATAAAATGCGTTTTGATTTGCTTCCTATTTTTAATTTTTTTTTTTCAAAACAATTATTTTTTCTGCGGAAGAACTATAAAAGATGCAACAACATCATTAATTTATTTTTTGTTTACTTTTTAAGTTCCTATTTCATCAAATGAAATCTGCATATTTGGTTTTTGGAAATCGGCTTTATGTGCTAAAAAGATACGTTTGACATAATTTGCCGTCTCAAATAATTAAAAGAATATTGATCAGATGCTAGAATACTGAGGTCGATGTACGGAAAAGTAGGCTCGTTCAGTTCTTGAGAGAACTTCTTGTCTATATCTATTATCTGCACGTTTCCTTCTGTTGTGTTAGTTTTCATGTAGAGCTTGAAGGGCTCACTTTTCAAAATTTTGATCTCATGGGTCTTCAGCCAACTCACTTTATCTATGTTTGAATCGATTTTTCTGTTTGTAGTATTTTCCAATAATTTGTGAATTGAAACCATTTCTTGTCTTTCTATTTTGTTAACAACAAATTTATTTTTCCTCATACACTCCTTCATAACATTAATGTAGTCTACGTCTGTGTATAGGTGCTGTTGGATTTTTAAAGAGCGCTCAACATCTCCAAACTCTGAATCGTTAAGCAGAAAGCTGTGTCCCGAAAGCAAGAATCTTAGAGTGATGGATTCAAGAGAAGAATGGTTATGCAATGTGTGCATCATTAATAGTGCTAGGTTGATACTGCGGTTTTGACCACCGCATGAATCGGACCATAGAATCAAGTGCTTGACAGGTGGATTGACATGTTCTATTATATATTTTCTTAGACAAGATCCTACCTCTTGGGTTCCTCTCCCAGCTTCATTTTCAAACCAAACATTGAAGATACCCTTTCCTGTGCTACCAACTTGGATGCCAAGGTTGTAGAAGTTTAATTGCCATTTATAATACACAATACCAATTGGCAGTTTAGGTAATGGATGGTTTTTTTGCAGATCAAAGGTTAAACTTTCCAGTTCAGGGTCCTCTTAAGCATATTCAAGATCTTTTTTCATTTGATCCCTCAAAGTCTCTGTTTTTTGAG
Organism: Uloborus plumipes; assembly: GCA_038373865.1. Lineage (NCBI taxonomy): Eukaryota > Metazoa > Arthropoda > Arachnida > Araneae > Uloboridae > Uloborus > Uloborus plumipes. Next base: position 7,266 of record JAXGGA010008376.1, read on the forward strand.
TTTGGTTGGAATGCTCTTCTCTTAGAGAATCCGCCACCTCGCCTGTAAGGCCTTTAATTTGTGCGTTGTACTTATCACACTTCAAACAGGTGTCCTTTTTAGGTTTCTGGAAACATAAATTGAAATTGGCATTGAAATGTTTTTTATAGATAGAAAAACTTACTGGAAGCTCATTCTCTTTCATAGTGTTCTCATACAAGTTGTACATTTTTTGTAAGTTCAGTTCAGCACCCAGATAATGTGATTGTGTATCACGTCTGCAGTAATGAGATATGTACCTTGGAAATGAATTAATATGATTTGTAACTTTCTTCATTTTATTATCAGGAATTTTGTTTAATCTGAATCGTTCACTTAAACGATTCGTTTTGTCCAGTCCTAGTGGGTATGTGGGTTGATACAGTTGGTTGAGTGTTTGTTACAAAATAGCTTACAAACATCGAACTGTTGGATGAGTGTTTTGCAGCTTCACTTAGTGGTTGAATGTTTTTTACTTAATGGTATATTGAAGATTCAAGGATTGTGGGTTAAAATGTTATCTGTATTAGTCCTTGAAACGTTGATAGGGCTTAAATCATTTTTGCTTAATGTAGAAGGCAACATATTTTACCATCAGAGTTGGATAACGCATTTTTTTATGTTTTGTGGGTTAACTCCTTTTTGCATAATACAGTAGAGAACCAATTATCCGGGATGTTTGGGACCACAGCTATCCCGGATAACTGAATTTCCCGGTTTTCTGGATCGCAACGAAGCGATATTTGCCAATTGTTTATAAAACCCAAGTTACTATAACAAGTAAATGCATCCTGAAGAGAAAACGATCCAGAAGTGCTTATAGATGTTACAATATTAAAAATTTCTGAGCTATATGCCACTTATATGATATTTATGAAGAAACCGATCATATTCATTTAGGTATTTCAAAAGAAAAACAAAAAAAAAAGTTCTTCATTTTTTAGAAATTGCCGAAAATGCGTATTTAAAGTGGCGGAAAAATAGACCAAATGTTGCCGGTTTTCTGGTTTCCCGGTATTTTGGTTCCCGGATAAAAGGTTCTGTACTGTACCATCCAAATATAAGCATAAATATTCTTACTTGCCATAGCATTTAAGTAAGAAGTTTATAAATCAATTTGAGACAAGACTTATGCATTCAGATTATCTACTTCTACTCAAATTACGTAATGCAAAGTAGTTTTTAGACAAGAATAAATGATGTATTTTGTTGCATTATGAAATTGTAAGACTTTTGTTGTTACTTGTGGACTAGGGCCCCCAACTTTTTGGGGCGTCCAAATGAATAAATTTGCTTATGTTTCAGTCAACTATTGAAGAAAAAGAAAGATAATTTCGATTTTCTCCTTTATTTAGTCCCTTTTTCTTATTTCAAGTGTCGGATGTCCTGCTTTCTAAATAATATTTTAAGATAATAATTGAACACCTGAAGTCGGCCCACCAGGTTCGTCGTGAATGCTTGTGTTTTTACTTTCTTCTATGTCTAATAAAGAGAAGAAAGTCTTGGATTCGTGAAAATTTTCGAATGTCGAATTTTGACGGATTTGCACGTTTACCCGTTTTGAGGTGCGCTGAGTCCATTTCGATCATTTTTGGAAAATGTCTGTCTCTCTGTGTGACCCGTTTTTGTGGCCGCGCTTGAGCAAAAACTACTGCATGAAATCGAACAAAAATTTTTGCACATATGTACCACCATGTGAACTGGTGCACCTGACTTTTTTTAGCGATTTCCTCAAAGGGGCAGAGGTGCCCACAGGGGGGGATTATGGCGCAAGTTGCGCCATCAAAATTTTTGGGGGGGATTTTTTTAAAATAATTTATTTATTTAATTATTTATTTTTTTAATTTAAATTATTTTCTGATTTTTTTAAATAAAAATTTTTCATGAATTTAATTTTTTTTAAATTATTTCTTTATTATTAATTTATTTATTTATTTATTTTGTGTTTCTGTGTGTGCTTGGAATGTCTGGAAGAGGAAAAAAGGTAGTCTATTCTGCGTAGAATTAGTACTTCTAAAAAATTAATAATATATAAAAAAATAATAGTTATAATTTAAAAAAATAAATAAATAATATTTAAAATAAATAAATATTTATTTTAAAAATAAATAAATATTTATTTTAAAAATAAATAAATATCATTTAAAAAATAAATAAAGAAAAAGAGGGGTTGAAATAAAAAAAATAAATTGCCCAAAAGGGTTGAGAAAAATTTTGGGGGGAATTTGCGCCATTGAGCTTGGGGGGGATGGGCACCCCTGCAAAGGGGGGTGGAGCAATCGCATGTCTTCTGCGAGTGGGTGATTGCAATATCTCAGGAAGTAACCGGCGGAATCAAAGGAAAATTGGTCCATAGGTAGGCCCTCCTTTTAAGTACAGGTGCTGATTCAATTTGTGTGTCAATATCTCAAAGGAGGGTGGAGCAATCGAGCTTTCTTCTTAAAATTATTTAATGTAACTGCTATATCTCGAGAAGTAATGAACGAAATCGAACAAAAATTGGTACTCAAGTAGACGTTAAGGAGTACAAGATCTGATTTAATTTTTGTGTCAATCGCTTAAAGGGGGGGTCGTGCAATCAAAAGTGCTTATTTTGTCATTGCACCTGCTGTATCTCGAGAAATATTGCTGCGATTTGAATGAAATTTGGAATAACACTAACCCAATATGGAAGCAAGCATCGATTAAATTTTGGCGCCAATCGCCCCAGGGGGAGGGTGGGGTGATTTTTGCCCTTAGTCAACAATGCGAAAAATTAACTCATTAAAAAATCGCTTTCACGCTATTTAATTATCAAAACAGCTGAAAACTTTCAATGATTTGAAATTTTTAACTGTTGCCAATTTCTTTTTACTAACAAATAAAATGTTTGCAATTAATGTAAACAAGGCTTTGCAATGATTTCCAATTTCGCTCATTGATTCTGCATTTGCAGGGGAATTACGATAATTGGGAAATTGGAGCTGTCTCCAAATATTCGGGCGAATATTTTATTTTGTAACCGGAATTCATAAGATATAGAAGAAAGTTTCGTGACGGCCGCGACAGCTAGTTAAGTTTTGACTACAGAGGGCTCGAAAAAGTATTTCTCCTGGAGCACTCTAATATCTTAGCTTGACCCTGCCTATCAGTAACACATTTCTAAAAAGGAGAGAAAATTCGAAGTTTAGAATACTGTTTAATTTGGTGGTTGCAAAGGACTCAGACTGAACAATAACTTCCTTCTGCTTGAAAAAAAAATCGGTAGCAAAAGAAATGTTCTCCATTATTAGGATTTTTTTTTTTTTTAGTTTTATTACTGCATAAGCAAATTCAAATTACTACGAGTACCAGGCTCCCAAGAGCCTTTCCTCTTGACGAATATCGGGATTGGGGATCCTTTCTATCGTTTCAACCGAATTTTTCCCATTTCCTCAACGCGTCGGTAACTCGAATATAGCTTAGAATTGAGATTTTTAGATTTCAACGTCGACAATTTTTCTGAGCATTTCCTCTATTCACCAAAAAATTGCAGTTTTAAAAGTGCAAATTCGGAAAAATTACGAGAGAACCCTAAGCCCCTCAATGTCGTCAAAGATAATCTAAATCATACTTTAATTTGAAAAAAATCAGGATGGAGCAACTTTCTGTTTTCTTCTCACGTTGTCAAAAATTGGAACTACTTTGATATGCCCCCCCCCCCAAATCGGAAATTTGGCGACTTTTTTTAATCGCCAAGCAAAATACTTGTCTTTGTTGTTGCCAAAAAAAAGAATTGTTCTCACAAAACTGTTTAAAAAAACTCAAACAATGGTACAAAATGCAAGAAAATACTAAATTTGGCAACAGCAAAAATCTAAAAGCTGAAAAAACTTAAATTGGCAACACCAAAATAAGAAAAAACAACCCTAAAAAGTCCGTAGGGTGTGCCAGATTTGGCGCGTAATTTCTGGTGGTATATCAAAGTTACACCCAAAAATTATCTAAAACTGCAATTTTTGAAGCCATTATAGAGAATTTTCCTCACTCTTTCCACCCTTCCCAATTTTCTTCTGCCATGTCTCACTAACAAGCCCAACAATCTGACTTGCACACTTCAGTCCCAAGTTCTTAGTGTCTGATCTTTCAAATATTTGGTAAAAATCGAAAATTTCGTAATATGTATACGTTAATAAACTATTTAAATTTTTTAAAAAAATCATTAAAAGCTGCAAATCAATGCAAGTCCTATACTATTTCTACACCATTGCTCAAAACTACTATACTGTTCTAGTTACATAGACTTCCTACAGCTGCGTTCATCAGCTCAATTTCAAAGCATTTCCTTACTATCTCCTAAGAAAGTCGTAAATGCTATTCTTAGATTTTACTCTCGAAAATTTTTCTGAGAAAGCCCCGAACTTTATTTCCATAAATCAACAAAACTTGATGAAAATTGTATTTTTAAAAGTTTAATTTCGAAAAATTTCTGGAAAAAGCCCAGTCCCCAATGTCCTCAGAGATAACCAAAACTTTTCTGCCATTTTGGAAAATTTTCAAGTTGGAACACACATCCTTACGTTACCAAAACCGACCCAAAATTGAAAATCGTTGAATGAGGAGTGAAATATGAGCAGGGGGGGGGGGTAAACAATACGGTGAGGAGGGGTCGTCATTTGTACTGAGCTTAAAATTTCTGTGCATACCACTGCTTCTAAGAAAAAAATAGAAACAAAGTTTCTTTTGCCCCCTCCCTCCCCCTTCGGCGGAAAATTTGAAATGACAGCCCTGGTTGCAACTAATGGCTCGTAAATAAGGGAGGAAAAAACGAATGGTTCGTCCCCAGTCGCTATTTTAACGGGCTGGAAAAAAAATAATTCTTGTAAGGGCTAAATGTACCAGTTTTTTCCCCTCCCCCTAAACTATAGGCTTGGGCAAAAAGTTCAAATTGAATAATGCAAAAAACAGGTAGAGGAATAAATACGTTCACAAAATGTGCATTCGCATTCTGTTTCAAAAATCAGGGGGGGGGGGCGTGCCTCCGTTATTGTCCAAATGACAGGTTTGAAATAAACCCCAATTTAATGAAAAAAAAACATTCTTTTCCGAATGACTTTTCATTCATAAACTCTCTTTTTTTTTTTTTTGAAAGAGGAGCTTCTAATAGCTTTGAAACATGTGTCAACAATTTGAATTGGGTATTTATGCCTTACAATGTTATTAGGAAGATTTAATAATTTCAAGCTTCGAAAACTGGTTGCAAATCGAGAAAAAATGAAGATATGGGTATTTTAAGGAGGCCATTTGTTGTAACTTTAGTCGCCCCCCACACACACCCCTGCACTATTTTGGGGAGTGGCAAGATCCGAATTCGTATTCTCCGTGCCAGTACCTTTCAGAAAAACTAACTCCCATTATTGTATCACAAAAATCGCACGGAAAACCAGTTGCTCCCAGACTGTATCAGTTCTTGGGTTTTTCCCCTCAGAAGCGTCGAATTATTATTCAGAGAATTTCTAGAGTATCGTTAGATAATTTATGAGATAAACTGCAGCCCAGAAGATAATTTTATCACTTTTTGTGCAATCCTTTCCCTAAATGGAAACGGTGCGCGTATCTCGCCAAATGAGTCGTTTCTTATGTGAAATTGTTTGGGAATATTTTTACACTTCTGTTCTGCTGTTCGATCTATTTTGAAAGTTAGAGTTGGGATTTCTTGAACGAAATTCAAGGTATGTTTACAAAATTAATTTTATTTAAAATTCCGTAGCCTGACGAATCATGTAGAACACAGTAGCCGCCACTAATAAAATCACTGGATAAAAAATCATATATAGCATCATTAGTGTAAATCAAAACATGTTAAAAACTCTTTTTTCAGCATTAGCGCCGTTTTAGAAAATCAAGTTTTTGGATAGTACATGTGAAAACGGAGTGGGGGGGGGGGGGGGGGCACACCTTTTCTTGTCTGAATAAAACCAGAATTTTCTTTCTCTTCAAGAAAACAGAGGTTGACAGTTCATATCATTCAGTTTGAGTATAAATCTTTCGCTAGAAAAACATGTCTAAACATGCAATATACCGCCAACTCGGCTATTTCGATCCATGGACAGCTGTTTCGAGCTTATTCTGCTCTCATCAGCATGGAATGCGAAAGTAGTCGAATTGGAGACAAAAATCCTCTTCTAATTTCACATTAGCTACCAGTTTTTTTTGGCTCTCTTTGCTTTATAAGAGGATTTTTGCCTCCAATTCGACTACTTTCGTATTCCATGCTGATGAGAGCAGAATAAGCTCGAAACAGCTGTCCATGGATCGAAATAGCCGAGTTGGCGGTATATTGCATGTTTTTGCCTTAGCCCTTGCTTAGGGGCGGTTCTTTACTGCTTTATACATGCATAAACGTCAAGATTTAAGAATGATACTAGCTGCCAGGGCAGCTAGATTAGCTTCCTGCGGCATGTTGATGCATAACGTCTCCCCTCTCTAACTTTTACCTCATTCTGAAATTATATTATTTGATATAATTTAATGTTCATTCGATTTCAAGACATACCACGCACGTGGCCCAGCGTTACACGGGCACTTCGTGCCTTGAAAGTAGTGAGAAAAATTTCAAGAAAGTACTCCCGCCAAGGCGGCTCGCTAATAGGCACTTCACGCCTTTACTTTTTTCCTATATAAAAAATCTGGTATGGACCCCACACTACTTTCTTTTACGTGTAAATTTCTTACTAGTTGCCTTAAGTGTTAAAAAAAGTGCTTGGAGTGAGCAAGGTAACAATTCAAATATTTACTCCCCTAATCTGTCACGAAACAATGCAAAAAATATTTTGCAATGGTTAATTTTCTAAATATTGCTGATTTTAATATCATTCAGTGAATTTTTCGCAAAAAATCACCAATAGCGCCAAGTTGAACCCAAATTCAAAAAATAGTTTTTTCGCCAAATTTGTCGCCAAGTTGGCGTCAAACACTTGGCGACCAAAAGCTTGACGACATATCGAAAAGTGATCGCGCCAATTCATATCACTTGAGTCTGCATTGAAATTAACACTGATTTACCCCAAAAAGGGGTAAAACACCCCCTTGGGAACATTCAAATGCAACCACAAGAGGAGGTGCACAACTAGACCATCCTCAGAGCCTACATACCAAGCTAGAAGCTTCTACGACATATAGATTTTGAGTTATGCGACCCACATACATACATACGCACACACGTACGTACAGACGTCACGAGAAAACTCGTCGTAATTAACTCGGGGGTGGTTGAAAAAAATTTTCGGCTGCTTATATGTTGGTAGGTACATATGCACGTGCTGACAGGTCAAAAAAAACTAAGAAATTTTCATTCGGGGGTGAGCAAAATCAAAATTTAGACTCAAATTTGAGTGATTTTTACTTTCTTCTATATCTAATATACAGGGTGTCCACTCCAATCGTGGACCAATAGCTAATTTCTAAACCGTTAGAGATAAGTATATAGTTTATTTAGGAAAAAATCTCCAAATTACGAAAGGAATTTCGGGTCTATTCAATGTTTTTCAAAAAATCAAATTTTGAAAGAGTTACGAAATTTAAATTTTTATACAGCCCCCCAGTCCTATCAATCATATTTAGTAAAACATTCTTGACACTGTAACGTTTAAAACTAAAAAAAAATCACTCTTCTACGACAAAAATTGACCGAGTTATGACGTTTTGAAAAATCAAGATTTTGCATTGTTTCATGACGTCATCAAGAGATCGCTTTAGGGACCGTATGCGAAATCCTTCAAAATCTTGATTTTTCAAAACGTCATAACTCGGTCAATTTTTGTCGTAGAAGAGTGATTTTTTTTTAGTTTTAAACGTTACAGTGTCAAGAATGTTTTACTAAGTATGATTGATAGGACTGGGGGGCTGTATAAAAATTTAAATTTCGTAACTCTTTCAAAATTTGATTTTTTGAAAAACATTGAATAGACCCAAAATTCCTTTCGTAATTTGGAGATTTTTTTCTAAATAAACTATATGCTTATCTCTAACGGTCTAGAAATTAGCTATTGGTCCACGATTGGAGTGGACACCTTGTATAGAAGAAAGTATTGGTTTCGTGAAAATTTTCGAATGTCGAATTTTGACGGATTTGCACGTTTTGAGGTGTGCTGAGTCCATTTCGACCATTTTTGGAAAATGTCTGTGTGTGTGTGTGTGTGTGTGTGTGTGTGTGTGTGTGTGTCTGTCTGTGTGTGAGTCTGTATGTGTGTGACCAGTTTTTGTGGCCGCGCTATAGCAAAAACTACTGAATGAAATCGAACAAAAATTTTTGCACATATGTACCACCATGTGAACTGGTGCACCTGACTTTTTTTAGCGAATTCCTCCAAGGGGGGAGGAGCAATCGCACGTGATCTGCGCGGGGGTGATTGCTATATCTCAGGAAGTAACCGGCGGAATCAAACGAAAATTGGTCCATAGGTAGACCCTATTGAGTACAGGTGCTGATTCAATTTGTGTGTCAATATCTCGAAGGGGGGTGGAGCAATCGCACGTGTTCTGCGCGGGGGTGACTGCTATATCTCAGGAAGTAACCGGCGGAATCAAACGAAAATTGGTCCATAGGTAGACCCTATTGAGTACAGGTGCTGATTCAGTTTGTGTGTCAGTATCTCAAAGGGGGGTGGAGCAATCAAAAGTGCTTATTTTGTCATTGCACCTACTGTATCTCGGGAAATATTGCTGCGATTTGAATGAAATTTGGAATAACACTAACCCAATATGGAAGCAAGCATCGATTAAATTTTGGCGCCAATCGCCCCAGGGGGAGGGTGGGGTGATTTTGCGCTTAGTCAACAATGCGAAAAATTAATTCATTAAAAAATCGCTTTCATGCTATTTAATTATCAAAACAGCTGAAAACTTTCAATGATTTGAAATTTTTAACTGTTGCCAATTTCTTTTTACTAACAAATAAAATGTTTGCAATTAATCTAAACAAGGCTTTTGCAATGATTTCCAATTTCGCTCATTGATTCTGCATTTGCAGGATTATTACGATAATTGGGAAATTGGAGCTGTCTCCAATTACTCGGGCGAGTACGTATTTTATTTTGTAACCGGAATTCATAAGATAGATATAGAAGAAAGTTTCGTGACGGCCACGACAGCTAGTTTTTTTCGCGATCACAATACTTCCTTTACTACGTAAAAGGAAGTAAAAATCATTCGAATTATTGAGATGCTACGCGCCTTCAAGATGGTGAGGAGAGTTTCAGTAAGTTCAGCTCGCTCAAAGAAAAAAAGCATACGTAGACACTCAGTTTTTAATATAAGTAGATGGCTTTTCAACAAATGAATGTTTCAAAATATTACAAGTAGCTAGGGATAAAAATTCTACGTAAGTGGCCCGCTTATGAGTTTCGTGTGTGATTTAGTTAAGCCTTCATTCAAAATTCTCATTATCATTGTTATCACTGTTTCATAGCAACGACGGTTTGCAAGAATGGATTTCATATTTTATCATTTATTAGGCTTAATCGCTTTAAATTTGACTACTTATTAATTGATATCTTCGCTAATTAAAATCGTATAATTATATAGATTGAAACTAATGAAGCCTGAAAAATTACCTATCTATCGGTACCTGGTTCGGCTTTCAGTTCATTGGCGTTCAGGAGAAAGAAGCGTGACATAGATAGAAAGAAAGATAGTTAGAAAGATATTCAGTTTTTAATATAAGTAGATTTTCTTTCATTATTCTGTTTCTCAAACAACAATGAGTCAATGTTTTAAAACCCTTGTGTAATTTAAAAAATGTACTTTTTACATATGAGTTAAATTCGAATTGTGATTTAATTCACTTAATTTTGAATACAGATAACAGTAATTAATTTATTTTTTATTTTGTTTTCATTTTAAAACCTTTCCTGTTTGTAATTTTATATATGCCGGTTTATAAAATCAGCAGCTTCCCGAAATCCAATCTCCTCGGAACAAATGTGATTTTAATAATCGACGTTCATTGTGCATACAGTTAAAAGCTACTATAGTGCTCCTCTGATAAGCTGACTTCCGACCAGGGTTGCCAGACGTCCCGGATTTCAAGGGACAATCTCGTTTTTTGAAAAATTGTCCCACGTCTCGGGGAACCTTGATACGGGACGGCTAAAGTCCCGTATTCTGAGCTGGGGGCAACATTTTACAAAACGAAATATTATTTTCAGAAAAAATAAAGTAAAACAAAAAATGTGAAATAAAGTTAAGAAATTTGATTTAATCATAATGTTTTTCTGTTCAATTCAGTTAGAGCAGGAATCAGTGTGACAGTCAATTCAACAATGATGTTGTTCATTGTGAAAATGGGTAGCTCCATGTAAATGATTTTGTTGAAACTTATTAAATACACCTTTCTCAAATTTTTCCTTTTGAAAGAAATATAAGTGTTCAGCTACTATTAGTCACTAGATGTTTATCTTTTGAACTTTTCTTTGCAGTTTTTTATACTAAAAAAAGTAAATAAATGTTTGGCAACTTAAAGACACAGCAAAACTTAGAAAGAGTTATTGCAAAAGTAAAAGCTAGTAGTAAATATGATTTTAAAAAAAATATAGAGAGAAAAATAATTTTCCGACATTATATTAGAATAATTATTGTTATAATATTAAAAATACTAGTTTTTACCGCCCTAAAGATATTGAATATTGATTTTTTATTTGTTTTATGCTAACTTCTTATAGTTAGCTCAAGTAGTTGAGTTTAATTCTATGTCTACTCAGTTGCTATCAAAATCATTAATAGTGACTCATTAAAATTATTTTACACATATTCAAATTTCCCACTGGTGCGTCTATCTTTTAGAAAAAGTATATACTAAACCTTAGTTATCAATAGAAGCAACTATTATTTCTTTCACGCCAAGACAGGCCAGTCATTTAGGGAATCAGGACGGGGGTTCAATTGCCCATATAAATGGATGAGGCTTTTGATGTTTTTTGGAAAATTTACATTGAACGCTTTGCCCCACTGGCAAAATTCGAAATGAAACGCATGCGTCAGGAAAAAGGGGGTTATTAACAGGGAAATACGAAATTATAATTAAGGTTAAAGCTTTTCCCCTTAATATCCATTAAGAAAAATGACTATGCAATCGTAGAAAATGTAGTTTTTATTTATATGATCATTTAATGATTATGTTTTTTTTCTTCTTGTATATTTGTGATAAAGGTTAGATATTAAAGTCGAGGTTGGAAAAATTCTACCTTTAGACTTCATCTCTCAATCCCCCTTCCCATAAGGCTGTCCCGTATTTACAGTTCTTAAATCTGGCAACCCTGCTTCCGACATTGACAATGTAACAATGTTTACTTCTTTTTCTGTAGCAGGAAAGGCAGAACTGTAATCAGACTTTTGTTTAAAGAACACATGGTTTTAAAGAACACATATTTTGTGAAATAAAAATAATCAACAAAGTTTGATTTTTCCCCCCTCATATTTTGTTGATTTTTGTCAGTTCGACAGCTTGTTTAAATAGATTGCTTACTTTAATTCTTTTTAAGCAGCAAATGCAGAAAACGACATTTCTATTAAATAAAGGAAAAACCTTGTGTACACTGAGTAATTTCACCACTGAAAAATATTCGATGCATTTTTAACACAACTTAAAATCATAGATATGTGCGCTCATATACGCGCATTTCAAGTAATACTTTTTAAATTCATTATTTATGATACTTTTAAAATGTGTTAAATACAGAGTTTGGCACTTTTAAATTTAAAGAATTTTGGTGTTTTTGTTAGCGGTATTCAGAATATGAAGGGAAACGCTGTATTGTTTTGTATATAATGATGCTTACAATAACTACAAGAAAATAAATACTGCAGGTAGAGCCCTAAATTTGTACAATTATTCAATAATAATTAATTTAGTTTTTCAAATGAAATTGAAAAAAATGGAAGATTAAAAACAATATTTTTTTTCATCAAAAAAAAACAATAAAGAGCATTGCTTGGAATAGTTTTGAAATATTTCGGAGGGGGGTTTGAACCCTAACCCCCCCCCTTAAATACGGCCCTGAGGAAAGGGTCATTGCTGCGGAGTTGAGTTGGAATACTTTTGTTAAGGAACGTGCAACCGAACTCAAATTACCCGGAAAAGAGAAACTTTGTCAATGTCGGGGGCCAACTTACCAGAGGAGCACAATACGTCAGTGGAAGTTTAACAAGGTAGAATGCTTCCTATTACATTTCAGTTGCAGTGGACCATATTCATATGACGTCATTGCGGGTCTTGTCGGAGTTTAGTAGACGAAATTCCAGTTCTCTGGCGTCTATTAACACTCGTATCTTTTCAGCGTGAAAACTCTTATTTCTATTAAAAAATAAGTCTTTTGAAAGTTTTTACTTAAGAATGATACAAAAGAATAAAGAATGACTCATTTGGCGCGAAATATTCTCTCGATAAGCGTATTTTTCTGATTTAAAGACTCTTAGCTCATCATAAGAAAATAGTTAAAAAGCCACATTCTTTTCTTTTTCCATCCCTTTTTTCAGGATTTTCAAGCAATCCTAAGCCGATATAAGCCCCATGCATGCTCATTATGTAAATGTATATAAATACCACTTATTATTAGACAAAACAATTTTTTAGCACTACTAACACTGGAAGCTGGATCCATCAAGTACCCGTCAACGAAAAGTTTAACGGACCGTTGCCACACCGTGAATAGGGTCCGTTGCATCGGCCCACTTCGAGGGCCCAGGAATTAGGCCCAGATGGACTCACAGGCCGGTCATTGATGGGGGGGTAAGGAGGGGCAGTGGACCAGGTGGCGCAGACTTCGCCATTCAAATTCTTCGGAGACTTTTTTTTTTGGTGGGGGGGGGGGGGGCTTTTGTACTGAGAGAGGTCTCTTTGGTGCTTGGGGGGAGGGGTATCATTGCTCTTGGGGTAATGTGCATCTTTTTTTCAGGTTATGCTAGCAGCGCAATTACCACACCGCGCCTCATACCTCATATTGAGATGAAGTTTTCTTCCGAGTTCATCCGATGAAGTTGCAACTGCTCTTCACCAAATTTGTAACATTGATAGGTGAACTGAGGAAGTAGTTTGGCTGTGGTGCCGTGCTGGTTGCTGCCGGAGTGACTATAGGACGGTTTCTGAGGGTTCTAGAATTATATTAGTTAACACCCACCAAAAAGGTTTAGTTGCAAGGGTGCCCATACCCCCCAAGCTCAATAGCTCACATCCCCCCTCCCAATTTTATTTTTTCACAACCCTTTTGTGCTTTTTATTTTTGTCTCTTTTTAATTTAATTTTTTTAATATTATTTATTTACTCTCTTAAATTATAACTTTTTTTTATATATTATTAATTTTTAAAAGTTCGAATTATACGTAGAATAGAAGCTATTTTTCCCTTCCATACATTCCAAGCACACACACACAAATAAATAAATAAATAAATATTGAAACAGAACTACAAGAAATAATTAAAATTAAAAAATTAATCAATAACTTAAATTGAAAAAAGTCCCCCCCCTCTCAAATTTTGATAATTCCCCCCTGTGAGAACCCCGTTTAGTTGTGCTCCTAGTTTATTACCCAGCGGTTGAAAATTGCTATTACATTAAGTTTTACTATTCACTAGTGATTATAGAAGTAGATTATAGGTATTTAGTTCAATTAGATTTGAAAAACATGATTTGTAGATACTTTTGTTTTCTGACCAAGCAATTATCTAATCCTTTTACTTACCCTTTCGAAAATCCTATCCTACAGTTTTATTACCCAATGGTCGAAGACAGTTCTAGACAGGGCCTAAACCAAGGGTGCCCGACCCCCCTCCCCCCCCCCAAGTTCAATGGCGCAAATCCCTCTCCCAGCCCCCCAAATTTCACACCCCTCTTTTCTTATTTTTATTATTTTAAATATTATTTATTTTTTTAATTATAACTATTATTTTTTCTGTATTAGTTTTTTAAAAGTACTAATTATGCGCAGAATATAGTCGCTTTTTTTCCCTTCCAGATATTTCAAGCACACACGCAGACACAAATAAATAACTATAAAAAGAAAGAACTAATTTACATTAAAAAAATAAATTAGTAATTTAAATAAAAAATCAGTAAATATTTTTTTTAAAAAAATTGTTAAAAAATCCCCCCACCCGCAATTCTGATGGCGCAATTTGCGCCATAATCCCCCCTCCCCCTTCTGTGGGCACCCCTGGCCTGATCAAGCCAAAGTGAAGCCTAGGTCACAAGAATATCTGTTCATTTTCTAAGCAGTAAATGTATAAAAAAAAAAAGAAAGAAATTTCTCTGTGGTGCCCCTAAAGTTGAGATGCTCCGGTCCACAGACCAGCAGTTCGGTATCAGGCTCTAATTCTAGAAAGTGGTTAAGTCTTGACATAATGAGCTCCTCGGCTTAGTTTCGTGGGCCGTATTATCCTTAGGCTCCATTATTATTTATTTATTTATTTATTGTGTGTGCTTGGAATACCTGGAAAAAAAACGATTCTACTCTGTACATGTACATACTTAGTAGGGGAGACTGGGTACGGTTGTGACAATTTTCATTTGCTCCCCCATAGATCCCTTAGCAATGCCTGTGAGCTGGTTTAAAGTTGTTTTTATGTTAAAGTGTTTATTTGCCTGCTTATAAACACTAAAATTTTCTCCCTATGTACAATAGTTAACTCACAGGACCAAATTAAACAAAAAAGGAAAACATGTCACAACCGACCCCGCCCCAGGTGCGGTTGTGACAGTGCTTGGGGTCGGTTGTGACAAGTTCAAAAATACAGCAAAACAGTCTAGATCACTTTTAATTTCAAGTAATATTAAACGTAATTCAACATAACCTTCATCTGGGAAAGTTTAACATTTAACAATGTGTCTCGTTCAGTTGAAGTAGCCTTATACCAAGTCTTACAAAAATATCAGGTTTTTGGAATTTCGTAACGTCTGTTTTGGCAACATTATGCACATCCTGTGGGTCATAACCGTGTCTGTTCATAACAATTCTCAAGTATCAAAGAAAGATTTCACATTTATTTGTTTTATTGAAGCTTGTTACTCTTGAAAGGCTAGTTGCATGAGCTACTCGAACAGACGTGAAACATTTCTATTCATAAATGAACGGAACCATTTCTCATATCTGCTTTCAGCGTATATGTAAGCTCAAAAGCACTTTATTATGAGCAATATAACCTATGCACACGTTGTTTTCATTGTGACAGCGCCGGCCGGCTCCATCGCGTTTACGAATGAATGTTTCGTAGCAAAGACTTACGATTGACGTTGCATTTCCAAAGCTGCCCGAAAGAAAAAAAAGTTTCACTTCTTTATAAGCTTTTTTATATTTCATTAGGTCCCACTGCCCTACTTCTGTCTTCTCCAAGCGTATTATGGGCATCAAATATGATAAAAACATATTTTACTCGTGTCACAACCGTCCCCACGCAATTTGTCACAACCGACCCCAACACACTACTTTTGAAAACAGCAATCGCCATGGCAATACAAAATATCCTACATAAAAAGTAATCACTGGTATTTCACTATTAAGTTTCACTACTAACGGGGAGAAAACTTTCATTTCTCTATCTGTATCCATTCAACAGGAATTACTAAAAGACATCGAACAAAAAAACTTACTTTTGACTGTTAAAAAGTAACCAACTCCTCTGCTAGCGTTAATGTCGCTCGATGGCTACCGCAATGCTTTGACACACATTCAGACAAACATGCTGATACTCTCTCTCTTTGCTTCAACCAGGTATTAATTATGGTTTAGCTAATATGACGACTGTCACAACCGCCCCGCGTCACAACCGTCCCCAGTCTCCCCTACTTTTAAAAAATCAATACATAAAAAATAAGTATAATTTAAAAAAATGAATAAATAATATTTTTAAAAATAAAATAAAAAAGAGGGGTAAAAATAAAAAATAAAGCACAAGAAGGTTGTGAAAATGGGGGGGGGGGGGATTTGCACCATTGAGCTTGGGGGGATGGGCACCCCTGATTATAAGCACTACTGTACTAAAGCATACGTGTAGTTCAAAATTTATCTTTTATATAGGAAATGTGAAATTAAGACTTGACAGCAACAGCCTGTTTCACTGAGCTCAATTATATGAAAATTTGCAAAGACGTTCTAAAACATATGCTGTATTGATACTGATATAATGGCTTCAGGTTTCAATCAAGTAAGTGAAAACTAGTAACTTAACTAATAAACAGTTTTTAATTGTTTTTTTTTTTTCTGTTCTTTATAAAATCCTATGCATTTATCTTTAGGTCAGTTTAGGTTAGGTAACTGAAAAAATGGTCCAACTTAAAATATGCGAAACGCTTATAAACAACTCAGGGCCGTAACCAGACCTTAGTTTCGTTGATGGTTTTACCAAACCTGTTTTTCCTGAAATCTATTAAGTCAATAAAATTTGATTTCATGTTTTATAATATATTCTGCTCATTTTTGTTACAACAGATGTCAAAAGGTTATTAATGTAAAAAAAAAAAAGACTCATCTTTTCAATGAAGAAAAAAAAATCTGTTTTGATGAGTTCTCATATACGCGCATTCGAACGAGTACTTTTGAAATTTCAATCTTACGACACTTATGAGATGTGTTAAATTTTGTGTTTAGTACTCACAAATTTGAAGAGTTTGTGTTTTTTTTTTAGTGGTATTAAAAGTTTGAAATGAAAGGTGTATTGTTAAGAAATTATGCTCGTAATAACTACAATAAACATAAATACTGCAGGAAAAACACGTAATTTGCACTAGGGATCAGTGGTTAGAAAAACTACATTTGTTTTGTAGCGAACTACAACTACAACTACTTAGTTATAAATGTAGTTAACTACAACTACTTTTTTTTTGATGTAGCGACTACAAACTACTTTTGAAAAGTAGTCGCTACTTCGCTACTTTTTTAAAAAAATAAATTACTACAAAGCATGCACTGTTTAAGAATTGACCAAAAAAAAATCGAAAAGTGGTTTACATTGATAAATTAACTCATTTGAATATGGAATAGATCTAGGAAACTCTCTTTGAATTTATTTGTTAATTTTCCTTTTTGTTCCTCCCCCTCCTTTTTTTTTTTTTTTTGCTAAAATTTGTCGTTTTTAGATTTTTTTACAATTTTTACGAATATTTGCCACAAGAAAGGATTCAAAAGTTGAAAAATTGAAAGAATTCAAAATTAATTTTTTTTTTAATTTCTTGCCAGGAAATATTTAGGAACATGAAAATTATTTTAAGAAATATGTAAAAATTATGATGCCAAATAAGCCAATGACATCAAACAGATAGAATGTATTTCGTCAAAATGATCTAAGATCAGCTCATATTTTTATGGTTCTTATTTCTCATTGCGTCCGCTGCTGTACTCCACTAGTCAAAGTCAATTGAACGTTTTTTTCCTTCGTTGTCTTAAAAAAAATTTTTTTTCGTTTTTTTTTTTTTTTAAATTTAAAAGTAGTTTCCAGAAGTCGCTACAAACTACTATTTTTTTGTATCGCACTACTCACTACTCTACTTTTTTTTAAAAGTAGTGTGCTACACTACAAACTACTAAAAAATGTAGCTACTACAGTAGTTTCGCAACTTGTAGCACGCTACTTCCGACCACTGCTAGGGATGCACCGAGAAGCAAATTGGCCGATTACAGATTAATCGGTTGTTGATAATTGGCCGATTATCGGCAGAGCAAAATTAAGGATCAGGATTATTGTTTTTAATAGTACCAGTTTCGCTATCACTGGTCCCCCCCCCCTTCTTTTACAATACAGCTGTTCAATAATAAAGATTTTTAAAAAATACAAAATAACATTCAATAAATGTATATTTTTAACTTTTTCAATTCAGATTAGGGTAGAGTAGGGAAAATGACCATAAATTGAGCTATTTTCAACTTTACTACGCTGCACTAAAAACCACTTTAAATAGTTGAATATTTTTGATTAAAAATTTACATATCACTGCCCGGGAGTAGTAAAAATATTTTTATTTGTTTCTTTTCGGACTTAAAACCTGTTTCATCACTGCTTCCTTCATGGCTCGTTTTTTGATCATTTACCTGACAGTGCGGGGTAAAATGAGCATAGATTTATAAATAAAATATTTTTAAATATTCATATAGATCAACTGAAAAACGTAAACTGACTCATTATTGCACTTTTTATGTACAGGGTGCGGCAGAAAACCTTGCTGATTTGAAAAGTCAATAAAATAAAAAGTACTTCTTATATCAGTTTATTTCTTTTTATAAGATGTTGTACCCATTCTGAAATATTTTAACTAGATTTTAAAATTACATCGGGTAAAATGGTGGCCCCCCATTAAGGATGCACCCTAGATTTGAAGCTCTGTTCCACTCTTTCGAGCATATCGACTGAAATGTTGGCGATGGCAAGCGAATGTTGTTCTTTCAGATGTTGCAGGTTCCGGGGCTTGTCGTTGTGAACGATGATTTGAGATACCCTCATAAAAAGTAGTCGCAGGGTGTCAAATCAGAGCAGCGTGCCGGCCACGGTACGTCACCTCTCAAGGAGACGTTATCACTCAACTGTTGAAGCAAGTTCGTATGGATAAAACTGGAGTTTGTTGTGAAGAATTCGTCTCAGTGTGCAATCAGAAATCCCCAGAGCAGCAGCGTGTTTATGCGCCGAACGCTTGGGAGAGCACAAAAACGACTCCCTTACTTTCCGTCGTCCTCTGGAAATCCGTTGACGTCCTGAGCCATTTTGGTCACACTCCCACTTTCCACTTTCCCTTACTGTTTTCATACACAAAACAGTCGATTCCTGGCCAGGGATGGGACCCCCAGGATGAATTTTGAACAGAGTTCGGAAGGCACGCTGAGTGGCGACCACCGAAAGATTATTTGGAATTTAGCCTCGGTGGCGAACATTTGTTGCTCCCTTGTCCAAAGCATGGCGACAACTAAAATGTGAAATAACAAAACTTCAGGACCCCTCTTTAAAGTGAGACTCTCCCTACTCCTTTCTGATTACTCCTTGCTAATTAGCATCCAATTAAAATCGGTAAGTTTCTCTGCCGCACCCTGTATGTAGCGGACATTGGAATGAAATGAATGACCTAGTGACGCATATTTCTCGTTAAGATGTGATATCTTTTAAGTGCAGTGCTTTATATGTCATGTTTGAAACTTCAATTCATTATTTAAGTACTTAATGCAAGGATGTTAGTAAAAAGAAAATGTCTTCGTGTGTTAACCAATGTCGAAAAATGTTCTTAAGGGGTTATTTCTCTTTTTATAGGAACAATTCGTACGTGAGCTTTTGGACGCCTTACGTCATGGAACATTTACTCGGAATCCCAACGCCTCTGACAGAATCAACAGGTTTGCAGAAAGAGTGAAGCACAGATTGGACGAGTTAACCAACATCTTGGACGAAAGAGGCCTTCAACATTATACCGGTGCAATCGATCTAGTCGAATCCCTGAAAGCTAAACTGGAATCAGCCATGGACAACCGGAGAACAGCCCGTACCACAGCTGCGGTCGGAACCATTTTGAGAATAGGAGGGACATTAGGTTATGCCACACCTTTCGGCCAGGTCGTGTTCTGGGGCGGATTCGCAATGAGTACCTTGAGTGACATGATAGCTGCCGATGAGTCGAGAGAAGTTGATGATATCTCGTCGAAGATCCGAGGGATATTGGAAAGGGATGAAGATTGCTTCAGAGCTGGAGCAACTGCGATTAGAAATCTAGACGATGCTATTAGGACTGAAACTGGATATTCACTCTACGATGAAACGTTCCAGGAGTTCCTTAGAAATGCAGCTGAAGCTCCGAGAAGGGCTGAGAATTCGGTGGCATGCAGAGTCGACAACCCGGAGTACAGAACGAATCTCGTCGAGATAGCTAGGAATCGTGACTTGCTGGTGATTTTGAATAGCATCATCGAGGGCTTTGAGAGGGAAGATGTCATGTTCCTCAATGCAGTAACGCATGTACTGCTCTCTATCAGTTTCGTAGAGTGCACTCCAGAAACGAGTGCTGCGTTTCAAGTGGGAGAACTCGCAGTGAGAGGAGTGAATTTGTATATCGAATACAAAAAAGACAAATTAACGTTGAAGGAATTCGAGAAGGGCTTATCTCGCATGCGCAAAGAACTGGAGGCATTGAGGAAGATCTATCCAGACATGTGAAGTCAGCAGTGTAAATGCATCCAGACAGGTCAGTCAGTGTTACAGTACTTTGATCATATAAATGAAAGCACGTCGGGCATCACAATAGTTTGATCATGGGAATACTATACTCTTTTCACGGAGAAGAAAGCCCGAGAGCAAACGAAAAGGAGTTTGCCACTGTTACTGTGCCGCTTTTGTTGTTTTTCTCTGGAGTAAAAAATGTACTACTTTCGCATATCTGCTTGGCATCGATTTGTTTCCTGTTCAAGCCAAACACGTAATTGACATCGCCAAATGGGGCATTGCTTTGTTTCTTGTGAAAGTAGAACTTGATGAACGAGGAGGAACTTTGTACCCCCCCCCCTCAAGTCGGACTTCACAGCAAACTACGGTACAGTTGGAAAAGTGAAGTAGCACACCTCAAATTGCCTGGTTGGCATAAG
Source organism: Uloborus plumipes (assembly GCA_038373865.1). Lineage (NCBI taxonomy): Eukaryota > Metazoa > Arthropoda > Arachnida > Araneae > Uloboridae > Uloborus > Uloborus plumipes. The sequence goes on from JAXGGA010008376.1 coordinate 27,843, forward strand.
ACTACAACAACACTTATTACAGTTTTAATATTCTTGCGAGGGATTGAGCTCGATTTGTAATCAAGCCAGTGCAATATGTTTTGAGCTCTTTCTATTGTGAAAATAAATAAAAGTTGCTACTGTTTCATTTATATTACTGAACTAGGAAACGCCAAAAGAATGTCAAGAGAAAACGCGTGTATTCTTCTCTACTTCAGGGGGGGGGGGCTGCCATTTTCGTAAAACGGTACATCAATGTTCGTTCTAATATTTTTTTATCATTCTCAGTCCAAGCAAATTGTGTTGTGGTACCCGCTAATGCATTTTCTATTGTTTGCCCATATTTGTATAAGCTGAATCTAAAAAAATAAATAAACTTACAAGATGCATTTTCTCAAAACCAGGGAGGGAACAATTGCCTCTCTTGATTCCTTTCATAGGTAATATTATTAAGTAACGGCGTACCAATCAAACAATTTTGTTTGTTTGAAGAGTCTTGGAATCGGGAGATGGAAAAGCGCATAGCATATTTTAATGCATTTTGCGTGCTCCAATGTCGGATGACGACAATCGTTTAAGATTTATCGTTGTCGTGTCGGTAAGTGGAAAAGCGCCCTACAAGCGATGATGTTCAACGAAGACGATTGACAACGAAATATATTTATTAACGAGTTATCTTCATAACAACGAAATGGGGATAGACCCGCTTAGTACTAAAGAGTGCTACAACTACGAAAACAAAACTACAATATACCGACGACCATTGCGACTTTAAAATGGAGAACTGTTGACTTAATTTTAAAAAGTTCTATGGCAACCATTTAGAAGTATTGACGCGCTTAGCGATTAGATTGACCAGTCAGTCCTTGCTCTACAGTGCTAAGAGATAGAATGCAATTCGTTTTCCGTAAACAAAGTTATGAATGTAATGAAGTTGCGAATATCACTAAATATCGTCTCCTTATGCGTTTTCTTTTTCTGCGGAGTAAAGTAAATATAACAATCGAGTCTGTTGAAGGGGGGAGCCATAATAATATACAGCGAGCACACTACTGTCCTGTAATGAAATGCGGTGGAAAATGACCGATTCGGAGAAACGATGTCGTTTGAGTGAAAAAGCAGTGCAATAGACGACACGATACCGTACTTATCGTTGTAGTATTACCGTCCGACTTTCGTCGTTGTCGTGTCGTCAAGTGGAAAAGCGCCCTTGGGGCGCAATTTCTTAAGTTCGCCACGGGCGCTGAACCCCTCAGCAACGCTTCTATAATCATTTTTTTCCATCTTAAAACGGAACTTTGCTCGTGTTGTTAGTGTCACATGGTCTTCGATTTATTAGCATAATTCTCGCAGCTTTTTTAACCGACGAAAAAACGTAGGAGGTTCTCACATAAACCGGTATGTATTTTTTGCTTTGAAATTTCTCCTATGCAGATGTTTGCAAAACCAAGTAAGTTTTTATAAAAGGGTAATAAGAGTTTGCGTTAGAATAGAAAACAATAACAGCTTTAGACAGATGAAATGACTCCGACGCCTTATCTGCTTAACAGCTGAATTGCCACGTGATACTGAAAAAATAATACTAGTGGGCTTGTGATACTTAATACTTTATAGTCCAGTCAATGAATACAGTATAGAATGCATGGAATGTGCGAGAGTATTTGACTTCAGAATATTGTTAGGATGTTAGGGGTAGTTAGTAAGCAAACATACTGAAAATCCCCGACCCTAGGGGTGAACGAAAGGTGGGAGGGAGGCGGGAAGCAAATTTTGGGTTTCTTGAAAAATCGCGGAAAAGGTGGGAAAAATGGGTTCAAAATAAAAATTCAAGCTAAATAAACTTCCTATAACAGTGTTTCTACACATATTTGTCGAATTTTCAATAATGTTACGGGTGTATGTTGTGAAAAAAAAAAAAAAATTTCGGAAAAACTCGCTATTTTTGTCAAATTTTTACGCCTAGTGCCTTTCAAGGTCATTTTTCCTTATAAATGTTATTGACAAAGTTGTAGAACTTTAAATTTCCTTCAGTTTGATATGCTACTTTGCTCAATCGAAAGTTAGAGTTTTAAACGCGCGCCTTCATGCTAAAAATAGAGTACTTGCCATTCACAAAAATCCAACTGACGCGAAAAGGGATCGCGCGCTTTCTCTTTTTTCAATGAGCTTGACATTTCTGATTGGCAATGAAGAAGTTGTTATAGATTATTGCAACACAAATGATGTCACGCTTCAAAGAGGACCCTCCTCCCCTAATTCTGGGGGTTCAGTAAGTGAAATTGTGAGTTTGTGGAAAGGGGGAAGGAAAGAGTAAAACGAAGTTTGACGCCGAGCATTTTTTAACAAAAATATGTCAATAAAAAGTACTTAATGACAAAGGTAGAGGGGTGTCCAAAATGCTGATAAAAGTATGACGTCATTTATGGACGGACCCACAGAGAAATCGGGCGAAAATTTAGAATTACGTTTTAACAATGCGAATTAATGGATAGTAACTAGCTGCGTGGCCCGACGTTGCACGGGCTGTAATGTAGTGAAGGCAGTTTGAGAAAACTACTTGCCGCCAAGGCGGCTCGCCTTTAAAGTAGCAAGGAAAGTTTCAACAAACTACTCGCCACCAAGGCGGATCACCTTTAAAGTAATGGGGAAAGTTTAAACAGTTTACTAGTCGTCAAGGCGGCTTGATTTTCAGTAGCGAGGAAAGTTTCAGTAAACTACTCGCCGCCAAGGCGGCTCGCCTAAAGCGGCTCGCTAAAAAGCTTTCCTGCATCAAAGAATCAAACCAATTATTTGCACATGCTTCCTCAAAAATAAAGACGATGTCAAGTAGCGCATACTTAGCACTCTCCCTAAATAACAAATAAAATTCCTTACCAAAAACAATTATTTCCAAACCGCTTTCCTCCTTTAAAATTAATTGCAAAATTCTAAACGAAAAAGTTGTTTTAATAGTTAGATCGCAGCCAAAAAAAATCCCTGCTAAAAACAGCAATTTCAATTTTATTTAAAAACACATTTTCAAAATGGTACCAGAAAAAAAATATAAGTCATTAATTCGAATAAAAACAATTGTTAGAACTTTGTTGTAACACGTATTCAAAAGGACAACGGAAAAAAATAACACTCTTTAATTTAAAAAAGTTCAAAACTTTAATTAACGTTTTGATTTAAAATTGCAACGGAAAGAAATAAATATCTTGGAATTTTAAATAGTTCAATAATAATTTAATTAACGTTTTAATTCAAAATGGCAACGGTAAGAGATAAATGTCTTGGAATCTTTTTAAACAGTTCAATAATTTAATTAACGTTTTAATTCAAGATGGCAACGGAAAGAGATAAATGTCTTGGAATTTTAAAAAGTGCAAAACATTCAAAAACGTTTTAATTAATATCTCAGCTGATTAATGTCGTAGATCTACGCGGTAGGTCTTATTATCTTCCTTAAAAAATTTCGAATCGAATGGTACTATGTTTCATTCTCTACTCTCAGCGGTTTTTGAGGAGTTCAAGCTTCAGACAGACAGACAGACGCAAGCAGATTTTAATAGTAGTAACTAGCTGCGTGGCCCGGCGTTGCACGGGCTTTAATGTAGTGAAGACAGTTTCAGAAAACTACTCGCCGCCAAGGCAGCTCGCCTTTAAAGTAGTGAGGAAAGTTTAAACAACCTACTCGCCACCAAGGCGGCTCGCCTTTAAAGTACCTAGGAAAGTTTCAACAAATTACTCCCCGCTAAAGCGGCTCGCTAAAAAGCTTTCCTGCATCAGAAAGTCAATCGAATTATTTGCACATGCTTCCTCAGAAATAAAGACGATGTCAGTCACGCACACTTAGCACCAGGGTTGCAAGACGTCCCGGATTTCAAGGGACAGTCCCGTTTTTCGAAAAATTGTCCCGCGTCCCGGGGAACATTGATACGGGACGGCTAAAGTCCCGTATTCTTCGCTGGGAGCAACATTTTACAAAACGAAACATTACTTTCAGAAAAAATAAATTCAAACAAAACTTGTAAAATAGATTGATAAGAGAATTGATTTAATCATAATATTTTTCTGTTCTAATGTTAGTCTTCTATTCTGAAAGAGCAGGAATCATTGTGACTGTCAATTCATTGTAAAAGTGAGTAGCTCCTTGAAAATTATTTTACTATGCCTACGCCCTTCTCAAATTTTTCCTAATAAAAGAAATGTTAGTGTTCTGCTACTATTAGTCACTGTTATTTTTTTTTTAATTTGCTTGGATTTTCTTTTATACTAAAAGATGTAACTAAATGTTATTCTATTTAGCAAACAAACACGCATTTTGAAAATATGAAAATACATAATATTTACAATGAACGGCTGCAATATAAATTGAATGAGCTTTACAGCAATTTAAAGACACAGTAAAACTCTGGAAGAATAATTACTGCAGTAAAATTAAGTAGTAAATATGATTTTAAAAAAAAGTGAGAGAGAGAATTTTCCGTCATAATATTAGAATAGTTATTATGAATATTGGAAAAACTGTAGTTTTTTTTTGCTCCTAAAAATATTAAATATTAATTATTTTAGTTTTTTAGACGAACTTCTTATAGTTAGCTCAAGTAGTAAAGTTTAATTCCATGTCTACTTAATTGTAATCAAAATTTTCGTTGTTGACTCATTAGTTAAAAGTATTTTGCACATATTCAAATTTCTCCACTGGTAAGTCTAGCTTTTTGAAAAAGTATACATACTAAGCATTAGTTATCAATAGAAGCGACTATTATGTCTTTCACGCCAAGACAGGCCTGTCAATTGCCAAACCATGACGGGAGGAGGGGGGTCAATTGCCCTTTCTCCCTCCCTGGTTTTTGGAAATTAGCATATTTTCATATAAGTGGGTCGTCTTCTGCTGTTTTTATGGAAAATTTGCATTGAATTTTTACTTTTTACACCCCTGGCAAAATTCGAAATGATGGGGCAGCGTCAGGAAAAAGGTGATCAATAACAGGGAAATACGAACTTTCACAATAGTTAATGTTAAGAAAAACAACTATACAATTTTTAAAAATCTGTTTTTTTTATTTTTTATAAGATCATTGTGTATTTTTTTTTTCTTCATATATATTTGTGAGAAAGGTTTGATATTAAAGTCAAGGTTGTAAAAATTCAACTCTCTACCCCCCCCCCCTATTAGGCAGTCCCGTATTTACAGTTCTTAAATCTGGCAACCCTGCTTAGCACTCTCCCTAAATCTCTATCTCTACTAATAATAAAGCTGAAGGTTTGTCTGTCTTTCTTTCTGTCTGTTACGCGCGTAGCGCCAAAACCGTTCGGTCGATTTTCATGCCACTTGGCACAAAATTAGTTTGTAGCATGTAGTTTTGCACCTCGAAGCGATTTTTCGAACATTCCATTTCGTTCTTTTTCTATTCGAATTCTTAGCGGAAATTCGATAAAATAGGGAAGAAATATTCCATACACATTTTCAAGTCTTATGTCATTCGAAAGCTTGAAATTTTCTGCACAAAATGAAGTTTTTTCGAAGTTTCTACGATCATCAGGAGAGCTGTAACAATTGTTTTTAGAATCCCGAAATTCAAGGCTTACCTTCAGCAAAGCAAGCCAAACGATTCTAAAATGGTTCAGCTCGATAATAAAATTTGTTTGAAAAGAGAGATGAAAAGAATTATTTTATCAACGGAAATCAACTTTTCATGTTGTTACTATGGTTACGTGTTCATACTTATTTTTGTTTCGTTCTTTTTCCAGGGTTGCCAGACGTAGTATTTTTGATTCTACGGTAGTATTTTTTCGGCCCAAATAAGGAGCGTAGTATTTTTCTGGCAACCCTGTTTCCAATATACTAATGACTCAATTAAAAGATTTGGTGGATTTTTTTTTTCATTTTCATAGATTTCGCATTTCAGCAACATTGATTTTGGCAACGTTTGGATACAGTATTTTGTAATTTTTTTTTTAGAGGAGGCATAGTATTTTTTGTTCCAATTCTCTGGCAACCCTGTCTTTTTCCCGGTGAAGATGCTTTGGGACCCTGCTTGGCGCGTTTTCAAAAAGTCAACTACGCAAAATAGCTAGGGTTACCACGCTTGGCGCGCCTATCGTTCATTTAGCGAGAAAAGGGTACCTAAAGCACAGATTAACGAAATATCGTATCAATTTCGATATTGCATCGTTTTTTTAAAGTGTTTCGTTTCGGAAAATGTATTGTTTTGTTTTTTAAGCTGGGAAAGAAAACTTTCTTCTTCTTTTAAACTTTGGTAAGATTTCTGTTGGTTTCTGTTATCAACAAAACTGTTCTTATTTTCTCTTTTGGCTTATTTTTGTCCATCTCCCTTGGGGTTGCATTCGAATGTTCTAAGGGGGTGTTTTACCCCATTTATCGGGTAAATCAGTGTTTTCAATGCAAGGTGATATGAATTGGTTAACAAAAGTGATATGAATTGGCGCGACCACTTGGCGATATATCGCCAAGCTTTTGATCGCCAAATATTTGACGCCAAATTGGCGAATTTTTTTTTTTTTTTTTTTATTTAGGTTCAATTTGGCGCTGTTGGCGATATTTTGCGAAAAATCCACTGAATGATGTTAAAAACGACGATCTTTAGGAGATTAATCATTGTAAAATATTTTTTTGCATTGTTTCGTCGCAAACTAGGGCTACAAATGTTTGAATTGTTATCTTGCTCACTCCAAGCACTATTTTAGCACTTAAGGCATCTACTAAGAAATTTACACGTAAAATTAAGTAGTGTGGGGTCCATATCAGATCTTTATATCACTTTGAAGGAATTATAGTTGAATAAAACTAAAATAGAGCATTTTTTCTGATATATCAATTATTTTACAAATGAACTTTTAATTTTATACCACGGGCAAAGCCGTGCGGGTACCGCTAGTAACAAATAAAATTCCTTACCAAAAGCAATTATTTCATGACCGCTTTCTTCCATTGAAATTGAAAAATTCTAAACGAAAAATTTATTTTAATATTTGGATGGCAGCCAAAAAAAGTCCCTTCTAGAAACAGCAATTGCAATTTTATTTAAAAACACATTTTCAAAATGGTACCAGAGAAAAAATATGTCATTAATTAGAATAAAAACAATTGTTAGAACTTTGTTGTAACACGTATTTAAAATGACAACTGAAAAAAATAACACCCTTTAATTTTAAAACGTTCAATAATTTAATTGACGTTTTAATTTAAAATGGCAACCGGAAAGAAATAAAATTTTGGAATTTAAAATAGTGCAATAATTTAATTAACGCTTTAATTTAAAATGGCAACTGAAAGAAATAAATGTCTTGGAATTTTAAAAGTGCAAAGAATTTAATTAACGTTTTAATTAATATCTCAGCTATTTAACGTCGTACAATTACGCGGTTGGTCTTATTGTCTTCCTTAGAAAATCTCGAATCGAATGGTATTATGTTTGATTCTCTACGCTCACCGTTTTTTGAGGAGTTCAAGCTTCAGACGGACAGACAGACAGACAGACGCGGACAGATTTTAACAGTAGTAATACTTTCAGCTGCAAAAATGCTCAAAATCAGGTGCATTGTTAAGATATCAAAAGTTTGAAGCGAAAAAAAAAGTCTGAAAATACGAAACTTAACTTTTTACACGGACTACGCATAATAATGGAATCATAGAGTGAAGAGTTACAATATTTTCTTTTTCAGTGAAGGAAGCCTTTTTTTACCTATGGTATTTTCATAGGTCAATATTTTTTTTAATTCTGCATTCCATTAATGCGTACACAAGATTTTGTGCTACTACCCCAAAAATGCGAACTCAAGATTTGAAATGAAAAATTAAAGAATAGAAGGGTCGTTGTTTCTCGATTCTAATGAGGAAACTTTTTTTCGAATGAAATAAAATACAATGAACTCTCACTTCTACATGCACCGCCTCACTTATGCGCCTTTTTCACTTATACGACGATTTCAAATGTTCACGACTCATTCCATAGCAAAATAATGATAGTATCATTTGTTTATACGTCGCTCTAAACATAAATATTTCACTTATGCGTCGAATTTTCCGTAAAATGTAAAAAAAAAAATATTTTCTTCAAAAAATAATCATTTTTCCTCCCTTTCTATTCTTTTGCCTTTATTGCTCACGGAAGGCATTTTTTCCGCATGAACTAGAGTTCGGAGAGGGACAATTACCTATCATCTATCGTTTTAAAAGGGAACAATTTGTCATTAAGTACACAACAATTTTTGTTTTCTCTCATCATTGCAGGTAAGTTACAATAATTGCCAAACCATAGAAAAATGTCAATTGTCTATAGAAACATTCTTGTTCATTCTCTCATTAGAACCTATGTTGCGTTTTAGCCCTTAAAATAGACTTGTTCACCCATACGTCTTTTTCACTAATAAGCCTTTTTCTGTTGGTCCCTTGGGCCGGCGCATAAGTGAGTTCAGTGTAGCGGGTTTTTTTTCTGATTGTTAGTGCCTACATTAAGAATTTTTAGGGCAATTTGCATGCATGTTTGCACGATTTACAGCGTGTAAAAGTTATAAGGAAAATGTGAAAGTACACTAATTTTTAAAAGAATTGAAGATCACACATCTAAACTTTGCAAGGTAGCCTACAAACGCTTTTTATTTTTTCAACAATATTCTTTTTCAGAATATTGTTGAAACGATATAAACATTCGAGAATGATCGAGTTCTGGTTAGTTAAAAATAAATGATGAAAACTTAGATTTGTGTTTGAAACATTTTGAACAATTTCAATTACAAACTTCGAATAATTTTTGAGAAAGGATAAACTACTACTGCTAGTTTAATCATTCTTAGTATGTAAGAACTCAAAAAAAAAAAAAAAAAACTTTTTTTTAAATGTAAAAGCTATGGCAATCTGATTTCAATGAACTTTTAATTTTGCTAAGGGACGGGAGAGGAGGAGGAATAAGATTAACTCGATACAAAAAAAAAGGATACCCTTGTTGTCCTTTTGACAACAATATCTTTTACAATTACTACAAAATAAAGTAATATTTAAGAATATTTCGTAATGCTTTCATTCATTTTCATACAGAAATGAGTCGTTGTGAGAAAATTTCATTGCGATGCAATTAGCATTTGATAGTCTGAAATCAAAATTATTTCATTAGATAAAAATTTGCGGGTAACAGCTCTTGGTTTTACATTTTCTTTATCATTTCTTTTTTAATTTTTTACAAGACTCCTTTTTCACCAAAAAAGGAAACTTGATTCATAACAAAACTTAAAAAAAACTACTTTATCACTTGAAGAAGCTTATTCAGAAAAAATTATTTTTTTATTTCTGATGATCAAGTGATTAGTTATGAAAAGAACACTGCAAATGACATTTTTTTCAACATGTTTGTTGAGAATCAATGTCACTCGCTCATTTCTGTTTTAAAAATACAAAAAAATCCAAAGAAAACTCTTCAAATACTACTTTATTATGTCATAACTATAGAAATAAGTTTATATTAACAAATAAAAAATACTTTCTGTTTGACAGAACAAACAGATAATATTTTTTATTTGCATCAAAATAACCTTATTCCTTATTAGATACGAAAAGAATATCAAAGACTATCGTCATTGATAAACGCATGAAAGTTCGAAACAAGCGTGCTTTATATTATAAAAAGCTATAAATGAAGTTGACGGCAAAACGGCTAAAATCTAATTACAAACCGAGTTCAATTAAAACTAAATTTTAAGTTCATTTACTAACTAAAGTGACAATTTTAAAAACAGAATTTTCTTAATATTTTTTTTTAATTGCAAGCTATTAAATTAGGCAAAATTAACATTTGTTATAAAAAACACCAGTAAAACGAAATAAGGATTTCATTGAAAAGAGATCTTAGGCCCCCTTTCGAGTGGCCTCTTCAAATTTAAATAAATATTTAATTTTGTATTTGTGGCTGGAAAATAACACGACTATTTTAATAGAAAATTTCAAAGTTATAAGCATCAACTAAATGTTACATCATGATTTCAAATCATATATTATTCAACTTCGCAGAGATGGCTTATGACTCCTCCTTTTTTCAGGATTGTCCATTTTTAGGAAGGGGTGATACGCAGATGAAAATTGAGGAATGGGATTCAAAATTGCGGCATTGGTTATAAAGCTTGAATACGTCATCTTGCTTACCTTTAATTGGTCTCCCAATTTGAGAAATTAGCCAAAGAGGAACCTATTTTAATTTTTGCACAATCGAGAAAGATTTCTCATTGGATACAAGAAAGTAGGTGGGTCTTGGCTTTATATCTTTCCGCAGCCATTGGCCATTAACTGCAGCGCCTCCAACTGTTCATTTAAATTTAAAAACAAAATCGTAATATAAGGGTTGCAATAAAGAAAGCAAAGACTTGTTTTCACTTCCTCGCCAAATGCAGGTGTGGATCGAAGAATTATTTAATATTTCATAAAACTTATTACTTCGCCAAAATGTCGTTAAACTTGCAAATATGGCACACTGGAGTTTCTTCCTTCTCTACCTATTTTAAGGAATAGACTCGTTTTCTCATTTGATTGACACCGGCCATCTTGTCGCGGTTGAATAATATATTTACTTTTACTCAAAGCTAATTACTAGAAAGAAAATATTTTAACAACTAGGCCGATAGAATGAATGTGACAATCAACAAGCAAATTAAAAAATCATGTAGCAGATTTAAACTTCTATGATTAAACAAACAATAGATTACATAGCAATACAAACAGTAAACAGCGCGTGCAGATTAATTACGAAACTAAGAATTTCACTAAGAATAAGTGTTCTGTTTCAGTCAAATGGAACGCCCAATTGCATTATTGTGGTAAGACTTCAGCAGAAAAGTAATTATTTTACAATACATGATTTTCACATTTAAAATCAACCAACTACCAGCTAGATTTTGTTCATCAGTCACCAAACTGATCATCAACAGTCAAATTACTCTTGCCAACAGCTCATTCCTCCTAAAATCTTTCAAGAAATTTGAAGGATTAAGTCACTCTTGCACCAATTCTTGCCAACCGTTCTCAGAAATAAGTTCTAATGTAATATCGCACATGCTATTTCTTGTCCTAAAGAGAATGAAACACCACTAATGAAGAAAAAGGCAAGGCACCGATTAGCAATTCAGGTAGCGATTAATCAATGTATTGGATCACGAGTGATTTTTTTTTTTCACATTGAAAGTTCATCAGTTGGCAGCTATATTTTGTCCACACAATCGACAAAGCAGTAACAATAGACCAACTTTTTTTTACGGTGAAGTAGTGTCCTTTTTTCTATGCATATTAGCAGCAATATATTTTCAGGATGGGAGAGCAGTCCCAGGTAGCACAAAAAACGTTTAAACATTTTATAAACGTTTTTAATCCGTTGTCACAACATTAATAACCATTTTACAACCTTTAAAAAACGAAGTATGCTACTTGGGGTAATTCTTGCATCCTTCACTTTTCGCAAACTTGGAAAACCAAAAAGTTTTTCATCTTCAGCAGTCTGGGAAATGTAATCTTCAAATTCATGAAGACGATCCTTGCAATAAAAGCCAAACTCAGAGGCTTCATCTTCTACTGTCTCTTGGCATCCTGATCCAATGACATGTCTGTAAAGAACATCTTGAAAGAGGGTTCACTTCGGAGCTCAGCTATAAAGACTTTTTCTGGCTCAATTTTTCAAGTCGAGATGATTAAGTCGAGCAGAGACAGGTCAATAAAACACTGGAGCTTGTCTTTAATGTTTTGCTAGGTAGAAAGAAGCTTCTAAGGAATTCTGCCATCTTTGTTTTCGGTAACTACATAGATTTAGTACAGTAGTTACACTAAAACAGGGAATTTTATTGTTTATAAGAGTAGATAGTTTATTTACATTATGTTTTAATTTTATGAATGACATTCTAGAGCTTCATTTTTTGGCTTTTGACAAGTGTTCGTATTTAAGCAATTTTGTTTCTAAGTATTTTTTCAAGCCTTTTACCCCTTTTGATATTAATATAAATATTTTTAACTAGTTCCTTGACAGAATTCTTCGAACTGCTTGCTTTCAATTTCTGAAAGTTTACTGCTTACATTTATTTCCACTTCAGATGCGTCATATGAAAAAGGATCAACTTGCAATTCATTGAAAGCTTTCATTTCTTTCAGAATTTTCTTGGTGGGTATTCTTTTACCCGAGTGGAAATAAAATACATGCTGGATGTTTGGAGGAAAAATCTGAGGCTAATTACTTCAGCTGGTGGAGATAGCTGGCGGTTATAATCAGATTAATCAAGCTAGACAAGGACTTTTCGGGATTTTTTTTTTTTTTTTTTGAAGAATAAAAATACCGCTGTTAAGCATTGATGAAGTCTTAGCCTATCAATTAGCAGTATCACATCTTTTCCTTTTCGTGTTTAGTTTTTACAATTTGCCTTATTCTAACGAATGTACAGATTCAAATGGCGAGATTTTTTTATTTTTATTTTTATTTAAACTGCATAAAGCATGCAAAATACTGCCAAAGCTACATGTTGATATGTTAACAAAATACTTAAAACCATCTAAGATTTTTATCTGAACACTGAACAATGAAAGGTAATTTTATCCAAGTGGCAAACATTTTGTTTTTAAAAATAACTTTTCAGATGCAATTTAAACGCGACGTGTGCATCCGAACAATTTAAAAGATTCAGTTTTCCTTACCAACTTTAGTTGCTTCTCATTTGCCCCTATATTTTTACTTTTATTTTTGGCATCTGCAGTGCAACATGCTTTTTTTGTTCAGTATAACATGCTGCTGAATTTCTGCAGTAAAAACTGGGGCTATGTAGGAACAACTCATGCATATATATTTTTTAATTTTTTATTACTTTTTGTCGCTGAAAAGTATGCAGCATGAAATCTTGATACTTCGTTATGCAACATGAAAGTACTTAAATTATTTCACACGCTGTTTTAAACGTGAAACGTTTCAAAGATATTTCAACTCAATGTTATGTCTCAAAAATTATTTCAATCAATGCAAATACACTATTTATGAACGCAACACAATGAGTATTGAAAATAAATTAGTATGCAGTTCTTTCTTTCCTCCAATTTAATTAATTTCATTTTTTCATACATATCGTCGCCTAATAGCAATAGTATAGTGCACCTCTGGTAACTTGACCTTGACATTGTTTGCCTCTTTTCTGGGGGGTTCAGTAAAAAAGGGACGTGTTATTGGAGCGAATTGGAGTTGGAATACTACATGAAAGTAACTCCATTCAGAACCAAATACACTTCCCTATTACCCCTAAAAGCGGCAATCATGGTCAAGGTCAAAGTTCACCGTTTCAGAGGCGCACCATAAGCCATCTAAGCTTCAGAATAACACACAGTAAGATATCCTACTGTTACTCTGAGACGAGACTTGTCTGCCACTTGGATAGAAAGCAATGCTTGTTGATTGTCACAAACCATCCCTATCAAACCTTTTTCCTTAACTATTCCCACAAGTGCAATGCATTTTTATTCTATGTGACTGAATTTTCATTAATGCATGAAATACAAAGTGTTCGTGCCAGATTAAATTTCTGAAATACTCATTTTGAAATTTGGGCATTTTTCCCATTTAATTGTAACTACGTTAAACATCTCGTAGTTGCAAATGTGAAACAGAAGTTATGTACATTGTCTTCTGCAAGTATAAATGCCTTTTTATGTCACATTTTTCATTAAAATGTCATTTTTATGAGTGAAAAGTCATTCAATGAAAATATAATTGCATCACTAAACATTTTAAATAAAAAGTTTTCTGTGTATATTTTTTTAAGAAAATGAAAAATGTTTCCCATTACTTTTTCAAGCGTTTTTTTTTACATGCCAGTTACTTTTTTCTGGCTTTACTTTTTTTTTCTTGCCAGTTACTTTTTTCTGGCTTTGCTCTTTTTTTTACTTGCCAGTTACTTTTTTCTGGCTTTACTCTTCTTTTACGTGCCAGTTACTTTTTTCTGGCTTTACTCTTTTTTACTTGCCAGTTACTTTTTTCTGGCTTTACTCTTTTTTTACGTGCCAGTTATTTTTTTCTGGCTGTACTCTTTTTTACTAGCCAGTTACTTTTTTCTGGCTTCCTCCTTTTTTTAAAAAAATTTATCTTGTATCAGTGAAACTTGCAAATAAGGTGCAATGTACAACTTATAAACACGTCAAAAACATTTCAAACAACTTCAAAACAGTTTATTTATCAGAGAAAAGCACGATTTTCTTTCAAACGTTTCGTTTAACCTGCGAAATTTATATTCTATATTACATTGAAATTAATTACCAAGACAAACATTAAAGAAAAAATAAACCAATCTCAACTTAATGAAGTGATTTTAAACTACTGAAACGGTTATGAATTATTAATGAAAATAACTAAATGAAATTTAGTATAGAAACTATTATTTACGTCATCATGGCTAAAACATGATCATGCCGCGGTAATCTATCAGTTGCAGTTGTGAGCCTCGATAGCTCGAAGTCCCAAGGAACAGGCTAAAACTCCGAATTATTGTTAGTTAGATCTGTAAGAAGTTCCTACAGTCTTCAAGTGTTTTGGATTCAATGAAAACTTCGAAATAAAGGTATATTCGAGTTATCGAGACTCGACTGTATTTCTCTCATTCATTAGGTTGCAAAAAATCGTGCTTTTCTAATATGTTCAATATCTCACATTTTCTAAAACATGCAGCAAGGACGCATTTTCAAGGACTTGAGATCAAGCATTCTAAGTTGGCTACTTTATTTAAAACTTAACCGTGATCTGACCTTATTCCTTTTTAAAAAATTCTATCGATTTTTTCTCCTAGAATACAACAGTACCAATACAAATACTAAACTCATAAAACATTGTTACCGGCTCTTCAACTAAAAAATAAAAAGTATTCAAATTAAAACTTAATTTCAAGAACATGAATAAATAAATACAATTAGAAAAAAAAAGTAGAAAGATTTTAAATTCACTGTTCAAAAAATAAAATATTTGAAAACTTTTTTTACACGTAAGGAGAAGCTTTTAACGCAGTAGTTAATTTTCAAAAAAATCCTTCTTGCAATAATGATTTATAAAGAATACATTTTCTAATAGTAGAAAGAAATATATTGCAGTTTAATTTATAAATATTGTATTTCACATTATTACAAATGCTTGATCTCAGTATCATTTATCTGTTGACAACAGTGAATGCTGTGCACATAGATTGCACTTTTTTAGAGAAATGACTGCACCTGTGGGAATTTCATCACCTCGAGTTCTGAACACCATTTCTTTAAAGTACTTTTATTTGATTAATATTTAAAAAAACATTAAGACTATTAATAAATTGACTATTTTGGTGAATAAATTATCTTCATTAAAAAGGGGTTTTCACCCTTTAAAAGCATAAGTCATTTAAAAGATTATGTACTAAATAGGGATGCACCAATTAAACGGCAGTACCGATTAATCAGCAATAATCGGCCACTTTGCAGATTATTAATAATCGGCAAAATCGGGCCGATTAATCGGCTGAAAAATATTTTTCAGATATTATTCTTTAAAGTATATTTTCACTAGAAAACTATGATGAATAATTTTATTAACAGTAATAATAATCCTCACAGTTGACAAAGTTTTTTTTTAATGAATTCTCCTACTTTGAATAAATATACATAGACAATGACGCAACATTTTTCATGTGACGATAGTTTTCTCCTTAGCACAGTGCTTTCAGATAACCTCTAATTTTCAAAGAATAAAAGTATTGAATTAAATTGCTACTGATTACTAAAATATATGAATTAAAAGTACTCCTAAATTGGAGTGTTCACCACACACTCCCCCACTCCTCCTTTTTTTATAAATTTTTATTTCCAATTAGCATAATTAACAATGTGTTAATAATATTATTAACACTAATATGAAAATTGGTTCTAAGAAATTTGATAAAATATTGAGATTATTTTGTGAAACTATTGCTTACTATTTCTAAACTTGGAATTGTATAAGAGATAAAAAACAGTCATGGTAAAATTGGTAGTAGAAAAAAAATTATCATCAACCGATTATCAACAGCCGATTAATCGGTAATCGGCCAATTTGCTTATCGGTGCATCCCTAGAACTAAAAGTACATAATCATTACAAATAAGTATATGCGTTCATAGTATAAAAGTACTTTGAACGTTTAATTTTGTATGTATGAAAAGTTGATGCTTTATATATTTAAGAGGATTTATACGATTTTCCAGCCACAAAAGTATGAATCATTTGTGAACTTGGAATGCAGTTTCATAACTGGATTTTTTAAAACTAAAGACAAAAAATAAATGAACACGAAACCATTATTATAGTCTTCTTTCTGCTGATGCCTCTAACATAACGTTTGCCATCACATTGGAGGCTTCATTCAACGTTCACTACACTACAAAAAATAAGCTGCTGTTTGTACAGTATAATACTGACAGCTTCAGGGGTGCCCATCCCCCCCAAGCTCAATGGCACAAATTCCTCCCCCCCCCCAAAAAAAAAAAAATTTCACACCCCTCTTTTGCTTTTTATTTTTTATTTCTACCTCTATTTTTTATTTTGTTTTTAAAATATTATTCATCTACTTTTTAAATTATAACTTATTTTTTTATATATTATTATTTTTTAAAAGCACTAATTATGCGCAGAATAGAATCGCTTTTTTTTTTCTCTTCCATACATTTCAAGCACACATACACGCAAAATAAATAATAAAGGAAAAAGAAAAAAAAATTAATTTAAATTAAAAAAATTCTGAATAATTATTTTTAAAAAATCAGTAAGTAATTTAAATTAAAAAAATTAATAAATAATTCAAATAAATAGTTAAATTAGCTTTAAAAAAAAATCCCCCCCCCCACCAAATTTTGATGGCGCAACTTGCGCCATAATCCCCCTCTGTGGGCACCCCTGGACAGGTTCCAGTTGAAAACTAAAAAAACACAGTGATAAACTGTAAAACTAGGTATTTTATTGTTTATTACTGTAAAACGAGGAATTTGACTGTTTATCACTGTAAAATTAGCTGTATTATACTGCAAAAACAGTATAATATTGGCAGCAGAGGTTCCATTTTAAAAGTGTAAAATGTACAGTAATTAATTGTGAAACTAGTAATTTTACAATTTATTACTGTAGACAATTATATACTGAAGACACAATAGTAACTGTAGACAATAGTAAATTTTACAATTTACTACACTGTAAAATTAGAAATTTTACAGTTTATTACTGTAAAATTACTAAAAAATTAGCTCATTATACTGTAGAAACCTATTTTTTACAGTGTAGCCTCAAAGAAAAATTTCTGTTCTTTATTAAGTACAAGTCGAACTTTCAAGCATTTTCAATGACGATAATAAACTGTAGAAATTTAGCAATACTCATAATTAAGTGATTCATTTCATTTTAGAAAAGTGGCAACATTTTAAAAGTTTTCTAAAACTTCATTTAAGCAAAGAGAAAAAAGTCACGGACAAAAAAAAGAAGAGAGAGAAAGATGATTAAAATAGCAGTGTAATATCCTTTCCTAAATGTCTGATTTTGTGATTACATTTTACTGTTGAATATTGTTAAATCCTTTGCATAATTAGGCCAAGAGGGCGCATCGGCCGTATGCGTAGAAAGAAGCGCATACGTGCCTTAAATCTATAAAAACTGTTGATTCTTTTAACTTGATCAGTTCTAGTTCAGTTATCAGTTCGTTAGTTTTTGTTATGTTTTATTTATGTTGAATTACTTTCTGTTGGTTTAGACATGATAATAAACCGAAGTTGTTTTTACTTGGATGTATTATTTACAAACTTTACAGTCCACTAGTTTTATAAGGAGCATCGTACATTTTGGTCCGTGCGACCTGGAATTAAGCGAATTGTGTTAGAAGTTGAGAAAGATCAACTAACTCGTACAAAAACTGCAATGACGGAACTTGCTGCAACGGTAGCTGTTGCTGACTTGGTAATTCTTAACAGGAAAAGAGGGGCCATTCAAGGCCAAGTGACCCGAATTCAGAAGTTTATAAATTCGGAAACTCCGCTCGATTCAAAAATGTTAGAGCTGAAATTATCTTCCTTGAAAACATTGAAGGAAAAATTGGATTCCTTGAGAACTGAATGTTTCAGTGTTCTTCAAAGTGACAAAGACTTAGAAGATTTCGAAAAAACCTTAACAAAAGTCGAGGACTTTGCAGAAGAAATTGAAGTAAGTATCTTCAACTTGTTACAGATTCGAAACGTTTCAGACAGTGGTACTGAAGATGTTAGTCGTGAATCGATTGCAAATGCTAAAATTAAGCTACCAAGTATATCATTACCACATTTTTCGGGTAAATATACCGAGTGGTTAACCTTTAAGGCGCAGTTTATTACTTTAATTGATAGTAATAAACAATTATCAGATTCACAAAAATTGTTTTATTTGCAATCGTCTTTGACAGGAACTGCAAGACAATTGCAAAATATTGATGATTCGTATTCTTCTTTGTTTGAAATAAAAGGTTGATTGTTCAAAGTCATATATCTGATATATTGAATGCGAACAAATTAAAATGTGAAAATCCGAAGGATTTGCGTTTCTTAACGGATAATTTGCTTAACAATTTGAGAGCTTTAAAACAGCTAGATTTGAACATGGATGCTTTATCAGAAGCAATTTTAATGAACATTATGCTACAACGGCTTGATGAAGAATCAAGAAAGGTATTTGAAATGTCTTTGGATTGCAATGACCTATAGAATTTTTGTTAAAACGCATTCAAGCGCTCGAAAATGTTCAACGTAGTGTTCCCGTTGTAAAATCTAAACAAGAATGTTTACCTAAACAGAAAAGTTTCGTGTTACAAAATAATGTTATTTGCCCAGTGTGTAATGAGAATCATTTGACCTTTAGGTGTAAGAAATTTGTAGATTCGCCCGCGCAAGATAGATTAAATTTAGTCCGTAAACTGCAATTGTGCTTTAATTGTTTGAGTAGCGGTCAAATTGCCCAAGATTAGATTATAAATGCAAAACTTGCTCAAAATCGCATCATTCGATGCTTCATGGAGCTAATTTTGAAAAGGTATTTGATAAAAGTATATATCCTAAAATACCGGTGAATGATTCCCGTCATAACGCAAATACGCGTTCAGTGCAAATTAATTCAGTAAATATCTTAGGTTCTGAGGAACATGTTACAAATGAAGAAAGTAAAATCGGTGCGTTTGGAAATAGTAGTCGAGAATCACAAAACTGTTTAACACAATGGGGGAACCAGTCAAATGTTTTGTTATCAACTGCAATCATTTATATGAAAGGACCGGATGATTCATTTTTGCCCTTTTTGACAATTTTAGACACAGGCTCTGAAATTTGTGCCTGCACACAGGAAGCTGCTGACTTGCTAAAGTTAAAGGGTCATGCGGCCAATTTGTTAATTTCGGGCTTGAACGGAGTTGGGTTAAGGGTAAAAAGGGAAATAAACGTAATTATTTCAAATAAAAGTAAAAGCTTTCAGAAAAATGTTAAAATGCTAGTAATACCCAAAATTACAGACTTGACCCCTTCTAAATTACTCGATATTTCCAATCTTCAACTTCCACAGAATTTAACGTACGCTAATCCTAACTTTTTTAAACCACAGCGTGCTCAGCTTTTATTAGGTGGAAATATATTTTATGAGTTATTGAGAACGGGACAAATAAAAGTAAGGGACAGTTCGGTAATTTTGCAAAATTCAGTTTTTGGTTGGATTGCTACGGGAACACTTGACAATGAAGAAAACTATAACAATTTAAAATGTTATGTGATAGAAGATAAAACTGAAGAAGCCTTGAAAAGATTTTGGACTCTTGAATCTTTTGGCATTAAGGACGATTTAAAACGTTCAGATGAAGACGCCGCTTTAAAGGTCTTTAATAAAACGGTACGCTATAACCACGAGCGGTATGAAGTTAGTTTTCCTTGGAAGAAAAATTGGAGGGAGTTAAACGATAATTTTCAAGTAGCAGAAAAGCGGTTTCAAGGTCTAATCAAAAAAATGAAACGTGATAAGACTTTGTATAATCAGTATAGTGACATTTTGAATGAATATTTAGCGAAGGGAATTATTGAAGAAGTTCAAAACCCTGCAAAAGCAATTGATAGACCTGTTTTTTATCTTCCACATCATGCAGTGTTCAAGCAAAAAAGTGTTTATACTAAATGTAGGATAGTTTTTGACGCAAGTTCAAACGATGTAGGTCAATTGTCGCTAAATGACTGTCTTAAATTTGGTGTAAATTTAAATCCAAATGTCTTTCAACTCTTAAATTTCTTTAGAATAAACAAAATTGCTATTTTATCCGACATAGAACGTGCTTTTTTGCAAATAGCGCTAAATGAAAACGATAAAGATGTTGTTAGATTCCTTTTTGTGAAGCAAGATCCTACCAAGAATGACAATGTCGAAACAGTGGTCTACCGTTTTTTACGTCTGACATTCGGCATAAATGTGAGTTCCTTTTTGTTGTCCGCCACTATTAAGGAACATATCAAGAAATTTAAAGAAGCTTATCCTGTAACTACCGAAATACTAAATACATGCTTTTATGTTGATGACCTTGTCACTGGTGCTGACAATGTAAATGATGCTTTAAATATCTCTACAGAAGCGAATAACATAATGAAGAAGGCAAGCATGAATCTACGGAAATGGGTTTCAAACGATGAAGTGTTAATGAAAGCGTGGGAAGAACGAGGATTTGATATTTTACCGCGTGAATTATCAGATAACTGTAACGAGTCATGTAAGGTTCTCGGACTGCCATGGGATATTAAAACGGATACTTTCTCACTAGATATAAAAGAATTGCTCACATTTATCAAAACCGCAAGAAATACAAAACGGTTTGTACTGCAAGTAGCTGGAAGAATATTCGATCCTCTAGGATTTGTGACACCATATACCATCAGACTTTAGTGCTTATTCCAAGAATTATGGATTCGAAAACTTTCTTGGGACGCTGAGCTACCAGATGACCTTTTAGAATTTTGGAATCGATGGTGCGCGGAACTTCCTAAATTGGAAAATCTCCAAATTAGAAGAAATGTTCTTGAAGGCTCGGAATATTCAAGTTGTGAATTCGAACTACACACCTTTTCCGACGCCAGTCCCAAAGCTTACGGTGCCGTCGTATATATACTGATAAGATCACAGGAAAAGGTTAATCGTGAACTTTCTTACATCTAAGAGTCGTGTAGCTCCGCTAAAGAAAATTACTCTTCCAAGAATGGAACTTTTAGGAACCTTACTTGCTGATAGGCTATCCAGTGAAGTCATAGAAGTATTAAAGCGAAAATTTTTCCAACAGCTTATTTTTGGTCAGACTCGCAAATCGCTCTATACTGGATAAAGGGTTCAGCGAGAAAATGGAAATCCTTTGTTTCCAACCGTGTGAAGGAAATTAAGGAATTGACGGACCCCGACAGATGGTTCTATTGTGCAAGTCGTGACAACCCATGTGATGCCCTGACGAGAGGTATCAGTGTTGATCAACTTTTAGGAAATAAAAGTTGGTGGTATGGTCCTACATTCTTAAAATCTGTGAACATTTCTTCCATTGATCAGACTTTATTGGCGCCCGAGGACAGATCAGTTCATAAGGAACTAAAAAAGGATTCACAATGTGAGCCAATTAATGAACAATGCGTCAACTTAATTGTATCAAGGGAAAATTCTCTTTTCAATCGTATACTTGAAAAATCAAATGAATATGTAAAACTTATTCGTATTGTAAGTTTTCTTTACAGGTTTGCTTATAATTGTAAAAATCCAAATTCCAAGAAATTAAGACCTTTAACTATTGATGAATGTGCTAACGCAGAAATTTGGTTAATACGTTCTCTCCAGGAAGGTGAGTTTTCTGATGAGCTAAAAAGGTTAGCAAGTGGTAAGCAAGTGCACAAAAAGAGTAAGGTTTCCTCTTTGAATGTGTTTTTGGATAAAAACAAAATAATGAGTGTAGGGGGGAGACTATCTCATGCAAATTTGTCTTATGCAACTAAATATCCAATGGTTTTACCTGCAAAACATCATTTAACGAGTGTAATTTTGAGAAACTTTCATCTTAGGTATTTACATATGGGTCCCCAAGCTCTTATGTCAAGTTCAACAGAAATTTTGGCCGTTAAATGGCAGAAGTAATTGTAGGAAAATTGTTCGTAATTGCGTAATCTGTTTCAAAAACAGACCAGTTACTGTTAATCAAATCATGGCTGAATTACCTAAAGATCGGGTTAATCCCAGTTATCCGCTTAGCGTAACTGGGTGCGATTTCTGTGAACCATTCTTTATTAAATTTAAAAATCAAAGGAAAGGTATACTAAATAAGGTGTATGTTGTTATTTATGTTTGTCTCAGTATTAAGGCAATACACTTGGACTTCGTAACTGATATGACTACGCAGGCCTTTATAGCAAGTTTGAAACGGTTTTTTGGCAGACGGGAAAAATGCTCAAAAATCATAACTGATAACGCTAAAACGTTCATTGGGGCCAATAGTGAAATCAAGAGATTACAAAAAATGGTTAGAACCCCTGACGAAAATTTATCAAATTATTTATTAACAGAAAGTATCGAGTGGAATTTCATTCCCCCAAAATCACCCAATTTTGGTGGCATCTGGGAAGCGGGGGTAAAGTCGTTCAAATTCCATTTAAAAAGAGTGATAGGAAATCAAAATTTAACGTTAGAAGAATTTATTACAATTTTATCTGAAATAGAAGGTGTTTTGAATTCCAGGCCTCTCACACCCTTGTCCTCCGACATGGGCAATTTTGAAGTATTAACACCAGGGCATTTTTTGATTGGCAGACCTATCACGACCCTAATTGAACCACAATTAATTGAAGTTAATGAAAATACCCTTTCTAAGTGGCAAAAAATTACTAAATTTAGTCAACGAATTTGGAAATTGTGGAAAAGGGATTATTTGAGTCATTTACAGGAGAGAAATAAATGGAAATTTAGCAAAAATGACGTTAAAGTAGGGACTCTTGTACTCATTCGAGAAGAAAATTTGCCGTCAACAAAATGGAGTGTAGGTAGAATTATTGAGACTAACCCTGGTCGTGATAATCGAGTAAGGGTGATAAAATTATGTTTGCCAAGTGGAAGTACACTAACAAGAAATGTTAGGGATATTTGCATTCTTCCAGTGGAAGAAAATAATTAAATTAATAAGTATAGTTTTGCAACCAAGAATTGTTTGCTATTTTTATTGTTCAGCAAGAGTTGTTTGAATTGTTTTTATGATTATTTGTATTTGTTTTGTAATATTGTATTGAAATTGTAATTTCAATGGCGGGGAATGTTAAATCCTTTGCATAATTAGGCCAAGAGGGCGCATCGGCCGTATGCGTAGAAAGAAGCGCATACGTGCCTTAAACCTATAAAAACTGTTGATTCTTTTAACTTGATCAGTTCTAGTTCAGTTATCAATTCCGTTAGTTTTTGTTATGTTTTATTTATGTTGAATTACTTTCTGTTGGTTTAGACATAATAAACCGAAGTTGTTTTTACTTGGATGTATTATTTACAAACTTTACAGTACACTAGTTTTATAAGGAGCATCGTACAAATATGATCATTCTGTTGAGAATGTAATCGACTGTGCAGGTGATAATTTTTCATGTTTGAATATCTTGTTCAACAGTAGAAAATTAAATCCATCTTCTGCATATAGGTAAATCAGCAAGAAACAGCCCGCGTTGGTCGTTCGAATAAAATTTAGTTTGCATTTTCAAACAAAAAAGAATCTGGTATGGACCCCACACTACTTCCTTTTACGTGTAAATTTCTTAGTAGTTGCCTTAAGTGTTAAAAAAAGTGCTTGGAGTGAGCAAGGTAACAATTCAAATATTTACTCCCCTCATCTGCCACGAAACAAGGCAAAAAATATTTTACAATGGTTAATTTTCTAAATATTGCTGATTTTAATATCATTCAGTGAATTTTTCGCAAAATATCGCCAAGTTGAACGCAGATTCAAAAAATAATTTTTTCGCCAAATGCGTCAAACACTTGGCGACCAAAAGCTTGGCGACGTCTCCGAGTGGTCGCGCCAATTCATATCACTTGAGTTTGTATTGAAATTAACATTGATTTACCCCAAAAAAGTATAAAAGTCCTCCTTGGGAACATTCGAATGCAATCACAAGGGGAGGTGCACAACTAGACCCCCCTCAGAGCCTACATACCAAGCTAGAAGTTTCTACGGCATATAGTTTTTGAGTTATGCGACACACATACGCACATACATCCGCACATACGTACACACAGACGTCACGAGAAAACTCGTCGTAATTTACTCGGGGATGGTCGAAATTGATTTTTGGGCTGTTTGTATGTTATTAGGTACATATGCACGTGCTGATAGGTCGAAAAAACTACGCGACATTCATTCGGGGGTGAGCAAAGTCAAAATTTAGACCGAAATTTGAGTGAAATTTTTTTCGTGATCACAATACTTCCTTTACTACGTAAAAAATTAAAAAAGTTACTATTACCAGGTTTGTACTTCAATAAATAAGCATCCTTTTTCAAGCACTTTTTTAGTTGAAAGCCAATTCTCTTAATTGAATTCATTGAAATGAGCATAATTTTTACATGGCAATTAAATTTAAGTAATTGCTCATTTAAATAGACTTCATTTACTGTAACCACTCATTTATGTCATTAAAAAAGATCGTACTTAACAGTTTAAAATTGATTCTAAATGTTTAATAATTTTCAAAGAATGAAACTTACAACAATTCAATAAACTTTGCCTACTCTGCTGCTTAACTCAGATCACTGAAGAAATGGTTATTTCGGACAAAAACTTAACTTTATTTACTTCAAGTCACACATGCTCTGTAAAAAATATCTAAATCAACTAAACATTTAGTTTACTTTTATCAAATTCTATAAACTTCTAACTGATTTTATTCTCAATTACTAAAGGTCGAGACCAGCTGTCGCCACTCTCCAGTAGCGACTAAAAACTATTTTTTGGAGACTACAAGATGTTATGTTGGTCGCCAAACTGGCGACCTATTTTTTTTTTCTGAACAAAAATACAAACTGCCGATTATGAAAAGAAAATATCCACACATCGTCACTGGAGGTCAATGCTAACTTGGAGAGGAAATCGACGGAATACACAATTTCAATCTAGAAAATGCAATGAAACTTTGTTGGTAAATAAAAAATATTTTTGAAAAAAAAATTGAACCGACTTCGGAACTTCACTGGGCAAGTGCTCTAAAAAGTAAAAAATAATTTTATTCTTTGAACACCATCGACACTACATTTAAACATAAGTTTTGAAGTCGGTGCAAAAACACTATATAGAATCATACGAAACTATAATTTAACTATATATATAAATTGCAATGAATCCAGGTTCTTTAATCGCATTTGCATACACTACATTGACAACCACATAATTATGTAATGGTACAAATATTCAGCTCTTAATTTTCAATGGTTTCTCTGAAAAATGTTGGCAAAATGTAGTTAAATATCATTTCACCTATAGTTTTTGCACCGACTTCAAAACTTATGTTTAAATGTAGTGTCGATGGTGTTCAAAGAATAAAATTATTTTTTACTTTTTAGAGCACTTGCCCAGTGAAGTTTTGAAGTCGGTTCAATTTTTTTTTCAAAAATATTTTTATTTTATTCTTTTTAGTGTAAATGTACATATGAAATAAGGTAATGTTTCCATTACAAAACTTCACCTAATTTGCTTAAGTAAATGCTTCATAAAATAAACTATGTAAAGAAAAAAAAAGGAATAAGGAATCAACGCATCTCAAATTTTAAACGATTGACACTAAAAAATAATCCTTGTTATTCTCTGGTATTTGTGTACTAGTTTAATCAAAGGCTAAATATTAACGGCTTTTCAACTGATTTGTATTTTAAAACACTAGATTCTCGCTGTTCATAAAATTTTAAGACATATTACATACGTGGCACGCTAATGAGTTTCATATTTGCTTCAGTTAAGCCTTCATTCAAAATTTTTATTATCATTATAATAACTGTTTCATATCAATCACGTTTTGTAACAATGAATTTCATATTTAATCATTTAGGACAAATCGCTTTAAAATTCAGCAAAAATTTGGAGATTTTCCTCACTTTCTTCAGAATTCCTTTATCAAACCTTATATAAATTAAGACTAATAAAACCTGAAATATTACGAATCAATTAGTACCTGGTAAGACTTTCAGTTCGTTGGAGTTCAGGAGAAAAAAGCAGGACATAGAAAGATACTCGGTTTAAAATTTTCAAAAAGACCATAGAAATGAATTTCATGATGCAATCCAGAGAAGCCTGGTGTTCAAAATGGTCATTTATTACGATTACTGTGATCCCAATTTCTTTTTCGAAAGATTTCTGCAGGTTCCCGTTATCGAAAGCGGACCACGAGAGGATGAAACCAATCGGAAAGAAAGACCTTTCTAACAAAAAAAGAATTTTTTAAATCGGTCCAGGCATCTTCGAGTAATCTTATAACATACAAAAAAAAAAAAAAATTCTCCGACGAATTGTATAACCTCCTCCTTTGTTGAAGTCGGTTAAATAGTCAAAGCTGACCAAATTTTAGATTGATCAGAATATTAAATGAAATGTTTTTTAAACGTCAAGTATGCAGATGCATTTAGTTTTTGTTCTAATTGCATAATTTCGTATTATTTGGATTTTAAAATAAATAGTTTTTTTCAGAGAAGGTTTACGTTTTTTTAAAAAACCTTCTTTCATACATAGCAATTTAGTTAAGATATACGCAAGTAGACAGTGCAATATTAATTACTATATGCAGAACGAAGTGAAGTGGGATTACGAGCAATTTTGGAACTTGGTTCAAAGTGGCCACTAACTTTTTTGGATTCACTGACCACTATCAAATTTCTTTCGTCTCAAGACTTATTGAATAATTTAAAAATGAAGAAACATAGTGGAGGTTAACTTTATGAAACAGCTATTTGTAATACATTTTAGAATGCCCTGTATACCGTTTTTTCCACAAAACAGAACTCAAATTTAAAATCATTTGGATTTCACAAAATATGTACCTTTTATAATTCGGTACACCTCCCCCCCTCCATAATGTTTGTGTTTACGTATCAGTGCCTGTATAGAATTGACACACCCACCTTGGAAATCTCCCGGGATCAACCAGAAAAATCCTGCAGGGTAAATTCACGAGGAATTTTCGACTAGCTCCTACTACATTTCTTTTGGAAAAGTCCTCAATAAAAAGCCAACCAAAAGTAAAATTAACTCGGTCCCTCCCCCTGAAAAAAAGTGTGGAGGAGGGGGGGGGCTGCACTTAAATATTTTAGAGAGTTAACTTCCTATTAGTGTGTTCTATGGTTTTCATCAGGACTGTTTTTGCAGCTGCGATGTTTTTAAAGGCTCCATTTATGTACAGTCGAGATTTTTGCTGATGTTTTATTTCTGAAAACCTCAGTTTCGCGAAAATCCTAATATGGGACCATTCAGACCAATTTTGCATTGAGTTAAAAAAGCTATTATTCTTTTAAATGAGTTCAGCTGAAGCAGAAAAAGAAATATATTTTACATTTCAGAGGTACTGCGGTCCCGCTTAATCGGGTAACGGATAAACGAATACCTCGCTTATACGAATAAAATATCTCGGAACCGAGTATTTCCCATGCCGTAGATGCAATGTTAAAGATCCCCGCTTAAACAAATACCCCGCTTAATCGAACAATAATTCTTGGAACCGACAGTATTCGTTTAAGCGGAGCCTATTAGTTTATTTGATTCTCAGAAACTGAAGTGCCATAGCTTCAGAATAAAATTTTCAATCATTTTCACAAGGAATGTACGATTTATTGGTGATAATCTGGAACTTTATCGATTCTTTGTAATCGGCAAAGAAAGGTCGATTAATCGGGGAAAAAAAATACATTTCAAATATTTTTTTAAGTATACCTTCAACGAGGAACTATGATGAATAAATTTTTTAACAGTAAATAAATGTCATTTTCTGAAAACATATGAAACATGTTCTTGCATATACTGCTTCCCCCGCTTAATCGGGTAACGGATAAACGAATACCCCGCTTATACAAATAAAATGTCTCGGAGCCGAATATTTCCCATGCCATGACGCGATGTTATAGATCGCCGCTTTTTCGAATAATATTTCTTGAAACCGACAGTATTCGTTTAAGCGGGGTCTGCAGTATTTTTTTTTTTTTTTTGTTTCATAAGTCGCAACATTTTTCAATTGCGGATATTTTTCTCCTTTAGCTCAGTGCTTTTAGCTAACCTTAAAATTTTCATGAAGAATACAATTCTCAGATTAAATGGCTAGCAATCAGGGCCGCATTTAAGGGGTGGGTTTTTAGGGTTCAAACCCCTCCGAAATGTTTCAAAACTGTTCCAAAAAATGATTTTTAATGCCCTTTTTGGCTGAAAAATATTACTATTTTATTTAGGGCCGTGGTGGCCCGATCGGTAAGGCATCGGACTCGTGTCCGGAGGGACCCGGGTTCGATCCCAGCCGATCAAAGATCCACCGTCTTGATTAATGGTGACTGGGAGGCGTTAAAAATGTCGTGGTCACAAAGTCCTCCAAGTGAAACGATACCTCTGGGGGTGCTAGGGCCTATGGTTTGCTCGACCCTAGGTTCTGGTTCAAAATTAAGAACAGAGCGCTCTTCAGGGCCCTATCCCGGTTAAACCACTAAGCTGGTAGGTACGGGGGACCCTGGAGGGTGAAATGAAATGAAATGAAATACTATTTTATTTTTAATTTTCTTATTTACTTTTCGATTTCGTTTCAAAAATTAAATTATCATTGAACGATAGTACAAATTGATTTATCTGCAGTATTCATCTTTATTTTAGTTTTGAATACATAATTTCAGACATAACAGTACACCTTTTGTAACTGGGGTGAAAACAGGGACGTCATTTCAAGTTTTTCCAGGGGGGGGGGGCAAAGGGTCCAAACACAATGCAATTTCACCGGAAAACATCAAAAACCACGCCTACTTATATGTAAATACATTGATTTCTCAAAGCCAGGGGGGGGCAATTGACCCCTCCTGCCCCCCTAAATGGGGCCTGGGTGAAGATGCTTTATACACATCAAAATTTTTCCCTTCATTGGCAAGATACGTTATTTTATTGTTCATGTGAATGCCCCTTAATCATCTGTTATAGCAATAAGCAATCGAATCACATGAAATCAAATTTTATTCATCACAAAGATTTCACGAGAGATGTATTGGTAAAACCCTCGCCGAAACAATATTCTGGTTACGGCCTTGCTACCAATATAAACAAAACTAAGAGAGCTCCTAAATTAGGCTACTTACCAGATCCTTTTCAATATTTTTTTTAACGTTCATGTCTAGTTAACATAATGTAACATAAAAAGCAATGAATTGGTTCAAGGTAATCTGATAAAATTTCGCAATTATTTTGAGAAAATTAGGAAATTAGAGAAAAATAAATCGTCTCAGA